>CAEGAF010038248.1:0-32638 GCA_903067075.1 Micropoecilia bifurca | reverse complement strand
CCTTATACCTTTGAATGATGGCTATTTTGAGACCTTTCTTAAAATATCTCATGCTTGGACTTTGCTTCAGCTCTTTAGAGAGTTTATTCCAGATCTTCACACCAACCCTAGAAATGCACATTAATTTCATTGTTGTTCGAGCCTTCAAAGTTCTAAAGTTTAAGTTTTCTCTATAGTCATATCCCCCCACTCTATCAAAAAATAATTTTTGAATATTTTCTGGCAAATTTTTTTTCCTGATTTTAAACATAATCTGAGCAGTTTGAAACTCTACCAAATCAATGAGTTTCAGTAAATAAGAATCTATAAATAGATTGTGGGTATGACAATAAAAATCAGCCTTATGAATTAAACGAACGGCTCTTTTCTGTAATGTGCATAATGGTTTGAGTGACGTTCTGTAAGTGTTGCCCCAAATTTCCGCACAGTAACTTAAATATGGTAAGATAAGTGAGCAGTACATAATATGTAGTGCCAATGAGTTTAAATATTGTCTAGCCATACAAAGTACGGCAATAATTCTTACAATTTTAGATTGGACATATTTAATGTGGGGTTTCCAGCAGATCCTGTTTTGAATCAGTACTCCCAGAAACCGGATTTCAGTCACTCTCTCTACTGTCATATTATCAATTTTTATTTGTAAGTCACTCTTCTCTTTACAATTACCGAACAACATAATCTTTGTTTTTTCTAAATTTAATGACAATTTGTTAATATTGAACCACTCTTTCAGTTTACACAACTCACAATTCATTTCAAGGAACAACTTCCGTAAATCTTCACCCGTAGCAAAGATGTTTGTATCGTCAGCGAATAGGACAAAGTTTAGTGTCTTGGAGACCTTACATATATCATTTATATACAAAATAAACAATTTTGGCCCCAGTACTGAGCCCTGGGGAACACCGCAAACAATGTGCAAGCATGTTGATTGGAAGGCACCCAACTGCACAAATTGTTGCCTATTGCTGAGATGTTGATGTATGTTCATGAACTATTACTGCATAATAATTATTTGCAGTTAAGTCACCATTTAACATTAAAAAACTTTCACGTTAGACTTTGTCTGATCCAGTTTCTCATTACTCATCAGCCGTTTGGTCATCTACCGTCTTCACAGTGGTGAATATTCACAGCCAGATGCTGAACACTTATCTCATTAGCAGCAGCAGAGTGCAGCACAGCAGCAGCTAAAAATATTAGCATTGCACACGCTAATAACCAGCCTCCCTGAAACCCTGGCTTGAGCCCAACGACCAGAGGATGGGGGCCGTGTCAAGCTAATAAACCCTCTTAATCTAAACAGGCACCGGGTCAGAATGCATGTGTGTTTTTTGAAGTGCATGTGTGGCTATAGCTGGCTAACCCCAGCAGATGAGCCTTCACCCCAATCACAGCCCCCTTTTTTGCTGGCAGTCTGCCGTCTGACTTGGCAGACACACACTAGTTAAGGGGGTCTGGTATGCGTGTGTGTGTGTGTGTGTGTGTGTGTGTGTGTGCATGCATGTGCATTTGAGTCTGTGTGTGATTGCACCAGGGAGGGAGGATTATAGTTGTTGAACATACACACGCAAATGAGCGGCGGGCCCGACTGGTCTGCATGGTGTGTGTGTGTGTTTCAGTGTTGTAATAAAGCCAGCAGTGTTTTACTAGCCCACTGACACAGAGCATAAAAAGATCAGTGGGCCAAATCCATTAGTAGCATAATTGCATTACATGGTAAATATTCCTAAAAGGTCAGTATCTCCATCTGAAACATCATCATCACAGAGAGCTGCAGTACAATCAGGAATTCTGGTGTTTTACGTAAGTTAGATGAAATAATTGCCAGTTGTCTGCATCTGTTGTAGGGGGAGAGTTGGCCAGCAGGACTGATTTTCCACTTCAGGGTGATTCAGCCTCAGCCTCTGGCAGTCTAACAGATGATCTTACACCGTGTGAGTGTCTGATGTTTCGTTTTAATGCCCCAAAACACAAAAATCTCCTGACCGGAGCTGCCTCTGTTACCCAAAGCTGAATGATTTAGATCCAGCTAAAACACATCTACCATGTGAAACACTGTGCAGACCCCCAGTAACTGGAACTTAACTCAAATAATTACCCAAAAATGATGAAAATTAATCTGGAGTTAAATCAACTTGAACATGTTGTCTTTGAATTACTGAAGATTGTCATTTATAGATACCATGTTAGTTAATTCATTTAAAAGGTCCGATGGCTGAGTGGAAATGAGAAGTTTCACTGTGCAGCACATTGTGTGGGCAGTTGAGAGACCGTTTGAGGAAAAAGCTAAATTCAAGTTGCAACACATGTAAAGCAAACCTGGAATGCTTCAGTTGTTTATTGTGTTAGTATATGGAGTTTCAGTTTTCACTTATGACAGTTTCATTCAACTTCAGCCTTTATTCATAGCAGGTTTGTACTGAGGCCTTGAAAGTATCCGGCCTGACTTGTCAAAAAACTGTAAAACAAACAAATGATCATTAAAAGTAATTAAAAAGCTCTGAGTGGCAGAGCGCTCAATGACAAAGCAATACTGAGGTGACGTCCATCGTAAAATTTTGCAATTATTCACGTATGTTCAATATTAAGAATAACAGTTACAAAAAAACTGATCCTCTCAAAATATTTAGAGCAAAATTTAGATGAAGATGTCACAATTAACTTTAACTGTGATATTTTTGTGCCCAGTGTCCTGCAGATATGTTTAACAGGTTGTATTATCTTTACCAAACATGGAGCAAAACTTTATGTTTGTGTCCAAATGTAATTATTTCAGAAAATAATATTTGTGTTATTTTTTATTTATAATAAGAATAATTTAAACCTATATTTGAAAGCTTAAACAAATAATGTAGCAGCAATTGAGAATTTTTTTTGCTTCTGGATCATCTCAGACTGATCTGAATCAAGATTTTAGACCAATCAGCAGTGTCAAATCACTCACCGCCACTTTCTGCACTGCTTTAAACTAACAAAGGGCTGATATCGCGCACAGACCAAAGCAAGTGGATGGCAGTCAGCGAAGTAAGCTTAAAATCCGAAACGCACAACACTACACAGAGGCAGCAAAGGGAACATACTGTACTGTCTACACACACAAAAACACGCGCACGTACAGCCTCCAGGCTATTGTCCTCTACATTTAGGTCACGGCGAAACTAACTGCTTCACACACACACTTACACACATACTCTCCCCAGGAGGCTCTCCTCACCTGCAAAGAGGCCAGTTTGGACACAGTGTCAAAGATTAAACCTGTGTTTTATCTCTGTAAGGGGGGAATGCTTCAGGGAGTGTGTGCTAGCATGTGTGTGTGTGTGCTCACTCAGTCCCTTTAAACCAGAGGGCATGAAGGGGGGGTCACCAGAGAATACACCTTTCTCCGTTGCACGCACACATACAGCTGCCCTTCTCTGTGTGCTTGGTCAAGTAGAAAGGTGGATCTGTGTCAGGTAGCAAGGGTATTTACTGTTACTGAGACAAGCAGGCCCAGAAAACAGCAGCACAGCCGAGGGAGGCAGGGACCAAGGCCAGGATGAAGGAGAGAAAAGAAAGAAAACAGTTGACCGGGACGGAAACTGAGCGGTGAAGAAGGAACCGGCCATGGAAAGTAACAAAGTACATGGGTGCATATGCAAATAGAGAAGCTGGTAATTTATTCATAAAAGCTCCCTCTGTAAAACTCCCTGTGCATTAAAGAAAAAATAGTCACTTTTTTGTGTTTAAGCTGAACAACAGATGGCTAAAACATAAAAATATCCCATTCAATATCACATAAAGTCGACAAGCCAATCCTAAAATCATGGCTACAAAATATTTAACCTTAACCTAATACCTATGATGATGCTATGTAAAATACAAAAAACTGCTGATACAAATGGAAACTGAAAATGTTTTCATCATAAGACGTTAAAAAAAACACTTTTTTGCAGTTCTACATTTTTTATTTTTTATTTTTTGCACAACACTTTGAACTCTGTATACCAAATATACTCAAGCTTATCTGCTCTTTACATTTCTTACATATTTTCTCTTGAATCAGGTTAAATCAGATTTAGATTGTGATCAAATCAGTTAGATAAACTGATGACTGATGATGCAATGGCTAAAATAGTTAAGGCAAACAAATGTACCATTTTATGTAATGCCTACATCTAATGTAATGGTAGTAAAATAATTTTTTTTTAATAACAAATGCAAAACCTTTTACTCGTATCATGATTATCCAGCAAAATTGTCAAGATGTGCTCATTTTGGCATTTGGATAAGCTGTTTTATGATTTCAAGTATTATAGTACAAATAACTGAAATTCTGAAAGTTTAATCTGAATTTATTTATTTGTGAGCTGTAGTATACAAATATATGCTAATGACAATAGAAGAAAATATTTATATTCTAAAATCAAACTTGCTCTATATAAGACAGCACGCTTATAGCAGCAAATCTAGTCTCAGTTCAAAGCATAAATAGCTCTGCACACTATTATTATATTTTATTTAATTACAGCATTTTATTCTGTACATTGTAGGTTTCTGTAAAGACTGGTTCAGAAATGATCTGAACAAACTTGGCATTTCAAAACAAGACGTTAGTTCCCCTTACTAAGGGTGTTTCCCAAGGATGTATTCTGGCATCCATTTTATTCTTTGTTTTTATCATGGTGTTGGAACTAAAAGCAGCCAAAATAGATTTAGGCGTCAATGCCAGAGGCATTGATATTGGCTGTGATGCTTTTTCAGAAAGCTTTTCAGTCACTACAACTGTCTCAGCAGAAGCTAAAAACTGTTTTGAACTCCACGAAGACAAAATTTATGACTTTCATTTGCTCTCAGGTCAAGTTAACTGATCCCAGCTGTTACATTAGATGGATCATCTATATAAAAAAAGTTGCTTCATACAAATATTTAGGAAAAGTATCTCCTGATGGTAAAGCTGGTCATCAACAAATCAAAGCTTAGATGTGAACTATTTTAATAGAATATAAAAGGTATTTTCCCTTATGTAATTTTTTTCTAAATTGAATTATTGTTAACATTATTAGTATTATTAGTACCACTTTTTCTTTGAAACACAGATATGATTGAAAATAAACAACAGCAAAAGTCCTAAACAATCCCTGAACATTGGAAAGAATATAAGCACCTCAAATAAGCATTAATGTTCTTGTTTCTTTTTCTCTGTCTCTCTCTTTGTTTATTTTGTTTATTATTTCTGCTCAGTTACCATGCGGCCCGGTGAGCGAGGGACCACAGGTGCCTGGGTGAATCCGACGGACATCCGTAATTTATCATTCATACGCCGGTGACGGCAGGCCAGGCCGAAATATGGCACGGTAAACACAAACCATATATCATTCACAGACACAGATACACACTGACAGCCGCAGACACACATAAACACACACTTACAATGCTTCTTTGAAGAGCGCTGCTTTTATGCGAACACGGAGCCGGACATGGGTCACGTCACAACATGTTTCTTATATCTTTTTCTGTTCATTCCACTTAATCTTTGTCTTTCTGCAGAGATATTCTTTTTCTGCCATATGGATGGATGGATGGATGTCACCTTTCCCTAACAGAGAAAACATATTTAGCTGTCTCATGTTGAGTGCAAGAATTAGCTTCCTCTGAACAGTTTTAGTCTTTTGTCTAGACTTCTTTTTATATTCACATAAAATATCCTTTTGACTAACATTTGGTTTTAATTTTCTTCCATCAACACATCGAAGAGATATCAGCTGCTGCCCGAACTCCTGCATAAACTCTTCTCCCTCAAATGCCTCCTGCTGCAAAACTTTTAATCCAGGTTTTAAAAGGATATATCACAGTGGGACATCACTGCTGGCCTGCATCTGCCAGAGTGAGCTGAGAGCTGATTTCTGTGTTTACATAAGATTACAGAGCAGGGAGAAAAGAAAGTAGCCGATATAGTAGCTCCAAGCCAGTCAGCTCTCATTTTTAATGCAGCAAATGCTGCCACAAACAACCTGCAGGTCAGGAGGGGGATGAGGAGACGTAGCCAAAGGTTGGACCGCTAAGTAGCACCACTTACAAGCCTTTAGGGAGCGCCTGCATGTGTATGTTTAATTATGGTCTACCCATATAGGATTTGAAGCAGTGGTCAATGATCCTAGCCTCGATGCCAGCACCATGATGCAAATCCCCATATGAGAAATCTCTGGAATATAAAATCTGTTGTAAGAACTGGATTTAAAGCTTTCAGGCAGAGTTGTTAGACAGGATTTAAAGTACTGGGTTTTATTATGACATCAATTTGGAGGTGAACTAAGCTGTAAGTTTTAAAGAATGTATTTAAAAATGTTTTGAATGGCAGATATCAAGAAAAAAAATTAGTTCAAAGACCTTCCAATCTGAAAACTTAAACTTTGTCCAAAATGTGGTAACTGGAATTACCTGTGTTCCTGCCTCTGCAGGAATCTGGGGAAGATTCATTCTATTTTACTGCGGAGTCTAGTTTTTATGTCTTTGAAGCACTTTGACAATAAACTCAGACTACAAGAGTAAATCTTTGCATTTAAAAAAATATATACACATATAAAACTTTCACTCCACATCACCCTGAACACACCGTTCCCAACACGGAGGTTGCAGCATCATACAACAAAGCTGGTTAGAGTTGATAGTACATTTTGGTTACAACTTTATATTCAGATCTTGTCCAGTATGACCTTATGTCTTTCAACACCGTTGGATCAATCTAATGCTTTCCTTTGGAATCAGTAAAGTGTTTTGAATTTAAATTGAATTGAAATACATTCTCAAAATATGGATGTTTAGTAATTTACTGAAGCTATGAGCTAAATGTGGAATGTAATAAACATATAAAAGTAATGACCATAGGTTATTTTTAGTTAGAATTTTAAGTTAAAATATTTAACCTACCGTACATCTATTTAGATGTATTTTAAAAATTAAAGATGTATTTTCACTCCTTATGGAAGGACATGAATTAGTACAGTACAGCTAAGAAATTTGACAATTTTTTAAAACCTTACTCCCAAAGAGTCAGTTTTGTTTCTGAATGATGTCTATAAACCTGACTCAGCTGAAAATGACCTAAAAATTGGTCCTTTGGAGTGACTCCAGAACTCTTTCTTACACAGACAGACTGTGTTGTGTTTACTGCACTTGTTTCAGTCTGTTTAGTTTATGGGATCGAGGTCACAGTGCAGGCTACATGTGCTGTGAAGCCCAACAGACCAAACATAAGGTCAGTGTGCCTACCTGACCTATCATCGACTGCTCTCACAATCAGTCAATGACTCATAGGGAATGACCTTGGAACATCTGTGCAAAACCGCTACACCTCTAGAAAAATGTTACAAAATATACATTTTAATGCATTCAAATTGTTTTTGAATGCTTGGTTAATTCATTCTCTCAAATAATATTAAGTTGTCCATATGACACAACATAGTTGCAATCTTACTGGGGCATTTTTACACAACATTTTACTGTAAGTATGCATTTAATGCAAAATAAATAGTATGCAAATATACTAAAAAAATTAAAATAATCCTTTCTGTCAGGAAGGAACTTACAATAGAATAAAGATGCATTGGGAGTGTTTAGAAACAACAGTCCCCACAAAACATGTTGTGTTAATGGGTCCCTACATTGCATGAAAACAAGAAAAAGTGTGTTTGAACATCTCAACACATCCTGTGGTAAAAGCATATTTTAAAGCCTTTGTTTTAAATGAAACTCTACACCTGTCTCAAAATGAAGGTAGAGTTTGAAGACGTATGCGATCCATCAAAAAGTGCACTGAGTATTAATGTAGTAATTATTACAGAGCCTGATCCGGATCAAACATCATCATGCTGACAGGAGATGGAGCTGGAGATTATGTTTATATGCAGTATTTTTTCATTAATTAGACTCTCATCGTCAACACTGACCTGACACATGTGAATGTTTCAAGGAGGAGAAAATAAGGAAACTGCAAAACAGATACATTTTACTCTCATTCAAAAAAAAATAAAGTGTACTATACAGCACACCTGTACAGCATGAACATCAATAGCTTTCAAGCTATATTTACTAAATAGCTCAAGCTCAGTCACAGAGAGTAGAGAGTGAATGTGAATGCCAACATTCAAGTCCTGCCACAAATTTAACACTGTCTATCGTATTATACAGGATTTTGAGTATCCACTCCAGTCTAAATCCTTTTGCTATCCTGACAGGTTTTGTTTTGGTATTGAAAGTCGAAAGAGGGGAAATAAATAAGCTGGCAAATGACCTTTACAATATCAAAACAATTAAAACGATAAAACTGACTGTTCAACAAGAGGAAGTGAGAGAAAATCAGCTGTATCAACAAACTTTGCCATCTCAATCAACGTAAGCAACATTTTGAAGAAAAAAAAACAAGAAGGAAGAAGTATTGCTTGATGCTACCAACCTATTTTGGAGCAAGGCAACTAGATGTTGAACGTGATTGAGCAGAAAAACTCAAAATTCTCAGTACTTGTACATACTTTCTTCGACCTGACATCAGTCAGACATAAACCAATGCTGTGTCAGTTAGAAACAAAACCTGCGCTAACTACTTTTCCATCAACTTTCAGCCAAAGAGCCAGCTGACACGGATTTGCCCTTTGGCAAGGAATCAAACCCACATAACCTGCTGGATAGCAGCTGGGCTGTGAATGACCTTCCCTCATGGTACAGGTTCTTACCCAACTTGTTGCTGGCAATATCAGCAAACTCCTGCACTGTTAATTCACAGTTGGTTACAGGAGCAGAAAACTGAAAAGAAAGGCTGAAAATATGTTTATTTTATTTTATCAAGTATTCTTTCTGCCTTGCTTTCACCTTCCTCCGCTGTCTCTTCCTCTCGGTGCACTTTTCTCTGTTTTTCTCACCCTGTGTGTTGAGAAGGACTCAGCAGGTCAGGAGCTTTGGTGGAAATCAGCAGTGTTTTTGTCCATCTTTCTGTGTCTTTTTGAACCTTATAGTTACCCTCCCACCTTACTAGGCCTTTTTAAAAAAGAAAAGTTGATTTTTATGCCAGCAAACCAGTCAGAGCCTGTTCTATTGAACTCAGTGTGTGTGTGTGTGTGTGTGTGTGTGTGTGTGTGTGTGTGTGTGTGTGTGTGTGTGTGTGTGTGTGTGTGTGTTTGGGGGTAAGGTGTGTGTGCAGGTGGACAAAATGGGAGTGAGAGCTTGTTTTTGGACGGCAGCAGCAACTTGAAATGCAGAGTCGGAGCGGGTGTACATAATTGTGCATGCATGACTGTGTGTGTAACCCCCAACACCCACCCATTATACACGCAGCCCTGCGACACCCGTCTCATCAAACAGTTGGACGCCGGCCAAGTTCATCTGTTAATGGACAGAGAGTGCCGGGACCCAGCCATTCCTCCCTCTACCCCCTCTGTCTCTCTTTCTCTTCCTCTCTCCCCACCTCGTCCCCCAGGACTCTCTACCCCCATGCCCTCTCCTCCTCATTTCTCCATATCTAGCTTTTTTTCATTGCCCCCCCCCCCCTCCCCCCACCTCAGCTCCTCCCTCATTTCTCTCAATACCTCTTGGGGCGGTACAGATCGGGGCCTGAATTTCCCTCGTGCTGCAAAGATAAACATTGCGTGTGCGTCCTTTTGTCCCGTCAGTCCATCGGCAGGCAGGACGGTAGGGGTCTGCTGCACATGTACATCGACCTTTGGAGAGCACCTACAAACAAACAGTCTGAAGCCAGTTGAGACAAGAAGAAGATAGAAAACCAAACAAAGGCTAAAAAGCATGTTAAGTCCACAATCCTTCTGTGAGAGTGTATTCGGGAGAGACAGAAAAGCAGCGACTACAGTTCAGAGCGTGTTGAAACACATCTGGAGTTCAATGGAAAACTGCAGAAAAAAGGGGAGAAGGGAAAAAAAAGGGGCATGTGGGATTTCATCCAGGCTTTCCCGTGGAATACTTCATACTTTACTCTCAATTTAACACTAAAGCCCATGTCTTGATGCCCCAGCAATTAATTTTGGTTGTTGTTGTTTGGTAGGGACAGGATGTGTTCTTCATGTGATGGTTGATTCAGTTTTTAATTATACTGCAGCTGTGGTTGAATGATTGTGTGACAGGAATTTTCAAATGAAAATAAACAATACAGATGATTTTCTTTTGACCTAAGCCTGGGATCTTGTAATCTTTCATGAAAGCATGTCTGCTTTCATTATTATATTTTATTTGTTTAATGCTACATGTCACTGGACCTGTTTGAGGTGCTAATTTTAAGGACCTTAACATGCAATTGTGGAGAAGAGAACAAACATCAATCGCACATTTGGTTTTTTGATGACGTGATTCTTTTGGCTCCTTCAGAGCATGACTTTCTGTATATGCTGGCTGGTCTCAGAGAATTGGAGATGAGAAAGGAGACATTTCCTCAAGGGAAAGGCCCAAAGTAGAGCTGCTGCTCCTCATTACTGAAGGGAGTCAGTTGGGCTGGATTACAGAATTAGGGAATCTCCTGGGTTACATCTGGGCAGATCCCATTGGGAGGAGACTCGGAACTTGCTGAAGATTTTTTTTGTATGGATTTATTTGTAAAATATGTCTGACGTTCCCTGTACTTCAGTGAAGTGGAAGAAGGTATGTAGACAAACAGCCTAATAAGAATATCTTTCACAAAACAGGTCGGTCATTATTCTGCAAAGACAAATTCATCTCTTATCTGCCTCCGGCCATTTATGAATCACCTGTCATTACACCTACCATAAACATCAATTTATCAATTAATCACCTGAAAAATTAAAATGAGATTCATAATTTCCATTTGAAGGACAATTTTCTTTAAAGAGAAATCATAATGTTTATAGTTTCAGTTGTGTATGTTTATGTGTTCAGTTTTTATTTCCACTTTATTCATTTTTTTCAGTTGTGTTTTATTTTTAATATTTAAAATATCTTCCAGTTTCAGTGTTCAGTGTTCTTTACAAAATTAAAGCTTATTGATCTTTGAGAGAGCAAACTTGCACTATTATTCCATTATCAATATATTCCCTGAAGATGGTCTCAAAACAACAACATTATCATTTATCGCAATAATTAATCGTCCATCAAAATTTGTAATCAATTTGACAGGCCAACTTATCACTTTTCAAAATTTTAATCAAAATCTCTGTATCATCTCTGTATCATGCAGCATAACTCTTTCTGTTTGCAACATTGTGTTAATTACATACTGCAAAGAGGTGATTTCTGTGTATTTTTGCCTATTTTGCTGCACAGATTCTCTGTTATCACTATATGCCCTGCTTGAATGCTGATTTGCCCTCACATAAGTGTTTTCTTTTTTTATTGGCTCTAGTGGCCTCTATTTGATGGTTGGTTGACAGGAAGGTGGGTAATGAGAGACGGGGAAGATGTGTGGCAAGGGAAACCAGGCCGGGAATCGAACCAGGGACATCCACGTCGAGGGTTGACTTGCCGCTTTGGTTTTTTCACAAACTTACAGAGAATCTGAATAAGCATTTTCAGTGCAGTTTTAGTTTGATTGAACCACAGCCAATTCAATATCTGCATACGGTCACCATGTTTATTAAAAAAAAAAAGAATGTTTATAGTTGTGTTTGTAGATGCTTCAGTATTTCTGTGCCAGCTAACACACCCACAGACTCAGACAGAAAAGCTTAAAAGGTACGTTTTAGCAGCTCTTTATCCATTTTAGGGGTGGGGGTAGGATAAGAGAGGAGGGGGGTGTTGAAGATGAATTATCCATTAGATTTCATCATATCTTACGCGGGCAATTACATCAAGAAAATGATCGCGGGCACGGGATCAATTATGCATGCCCTTGGCCAAAGACCAGGCACTAGGCAGGAGGAGAGGGCATGTGCATACTCACACACACACACACACACACACACACACACATATGCAAAGACAAGGAGGATCTCATAGATGTGGCGCATCAGTTCATCTTACTGCCTAAAAAGTTCATACGCTTAATAATTTAGTTGTGTTCTGGATACAGTTTCCCAACTGAATATTAACAACTTTGAAGTGAGTAACAGCAGCCAGAGGTGTGTGTGTGTGTGTGTGTGTGTGTGTGTGTGTGTGTGTGTGTGTGTGTGTGTGTGTGTGTGTGTGTGTGTGTGTTTCTGTGTGTGTATGGATGTATTTGTAAGGGGGCTAAAAGAGACCTCAGGAAACGGGTCTTGTGAGTCCCACCGGAGACAGCACCTCGAAACACACACACACAGACCCACACACACTTTCACTTATCCATTACAACACCGTTTGCAACAGCGCTCATTCCTGAGCAATTAAGAATTTCTTTTCATCGGTACGTAGGTTCCCATATCTCGCTCACAGCGCTTGTACACAAACCAGGAGAACAGGAGGGAAAAGCAGGAGTGTCTGTGTGAGAGTTAGAGGTTAGGAAGGGAGGTTTAAAGATGAGAGAGAAAAAACAATAAAGAGGAAAACAAAGAGATTAATGCCTGTGTTGTGCTTCGTGTTTGTTGTTTCTACTTTCTTAATTGTCAGGCTTTATTAGTGAAAGAAAATTGATTTACTTTATTGACTCTTCTTTTTGTCTTGCTCTCACAAAAAAGAAACGTAGGTATCTGAGTACAAAAGGCGGGACAGAGTGTGTTTCTGCACACGCAGCTTGCAGAAACAGAAGCATTTTTCCTGCTAACGACAGAACAATAGGATGCATTTTCTTTGTCTCTTTCCTTTTTAAAGAGTTTTTGCCAAAGGTTGAAGAGAAAGTCAATTAGGAAGACGAATCACTAGCTCCAAAATGGCAGCTGAAGATAGAGATGAGTAAGGACGGAGGAAAGAAAAAAAAAGAGATGTATCTGACACGGGTTTGTTCAAGGAGAAGCAGAAAGACTGAAAGAGATGTGGGCATCGAGAAATGTTTTCCAACATGTCAGGACCTAAATGTACAAGGGAGAGCCAGATGGTTCACGCTGGGTGATCTTTGTCAGTGTGTTTGTGAAAAAGAAGAAGTGTAATGGGGGAAACAGAGAAGACATCATGCAAATTAAACGCATCCAATCTCTGGCATCACTCCTCAGTCACTGTTTCAATTAAAAAATGCTACTTTCATTTATATTAGTCTAGGAAAACACATACATATCTCTAACCTAAGGCGTGAATGAATAAAAACACACACACACATGTGCACAAAGAGGCATTAAAACACACAAACACCTCCTGACATGCCGGCTCTGACAAGCGTGGCTGATGTGCGCCTCCAATGCGCATGGTAATAGCCCAATCAAAAATGCAAAACAATTGGCAATTACTGTGAGGACCTAATGGTCATTAGAATTTACAACAAGGTAATGAACTAAAGTCTGCCCATTGCATGCATATTCATAAAGCTATCTGAGCTTTGAAGATTAAAGTAGCGCTTAAAATTCAAATGAGCTTCCGCAAATTATCGGGAAAAAGTCAGGTCTTCTGCTGGTGACGATGATTTGGAGTCTGAGCTTATAATCAGCCCAGAAACTGATGTTGGTAGCCATAAAATGTGAGGCTGCCGATCGACAAAGAAGAATCTACTTCGAAAACGTCTGTTTGTGCTCATGGACATGTTAAATGCCTTTTAAAGAAAAGGTTTTATGGTCAGATGAGGCATTACTGAGCAGTTTGGTCACAAGAAGAATGAGTTGATGTGAGGTTATCAAAACTAACAACGCAACTTTAATTGTCAAGCATTGTGGCGGCATCGTTTTCATTTGTTCTCCTACTGGAAGTGGATGTAATAATAAAAATCGGAGATTTACATAAATATTCTTCATCTTCATGCAGGCAAACATAACATTTCTTCAATGGCTCAGACTTCAATAAAAGTTTAGAAAAGCTCCAATTATTTAGAGCAGTGATCGAATGTCCATCCATTCATTGCTGATGGCTTCAAATACTGAGTGGATGAGAAAGAAAATTACCTAAGGACATTCAACTAAATACTAGTGAAAGGTGTATTCATATGTACGAGCTTATCTGTATAGTTGTTGACCATGTGTGGACTAAAGAAAAGCCCCATTAAAGGAAAATATAGGCATGTAATTCTTTTTTTTGGTTCATCTACATCAATGGGATCTTATTGCAACTGCAATATTAAAGTTTATCAAATTTCTCCAAAGTAAAAAAAAAACATTAGAAAAGTAGGTTTGTGGTAGAAGGAAGGTTTTGCCGCAGAACATTTTAGAGCAAACCAATGTGTAATTTAATTTGTCAATTCATATCAACGTCAATATGTTGCTCATAATTTCTCGTCTGATTCTGAAATGAGGAAAACAGAGAAACTAGCGGCAGAGTTGGATGATCAGTTTGTATTGTCTGAACAAGATTTCATAACCAGGCCTGTTTTTCTGTGTGTTCGGGTAAAAAGCTTCAGATGCAACTGCAACAATACGTTTGAAGCTAAAAGTCCGTCTGTTTACAACATGCCGAGAAGAAGGATGTGAAACGAAGGAGGAGACGGTCGCCGTGACAAGAGGAAGCCGACTGAATCTCAGGATGCAAAACTCAACAATTAGACTGACTCACACAGAGTGGTGTGTCCACAGTCTGTGCTCTGCTTACATAAGCAGCTACATATAGTGCGGTCATACGTCGAAGCAGCAGTGCAGCCAAACTGGAAGCAAGAAATTAGAGTGGAGACACACACACACACACACACACACTGCCAGCTCAGCTCTGGCTGCTTTAACAGGGACTATCCTGCATAAACTCACACTGAAAACACACAACTGATGTAAGTAATGACAGGTAACACTGACGAATGGACACATGAGCAGTCTACGGTTGTGTGTGTGTGTGTACGCGTGTGTACGTCTCTGTGTGTGTGGTATATAAAGCCAGCCTGTAATCCAGTGGCCCATATAAATAAGCTTTGTAGTGTATAAACAGTTTTATGTACAAGCCTTCAACATAATAAGAGAGCGGAGCTACATATGCAGCCCGTGTGTGTGTGTGTGTGTGTGTGTGTGTGTGTGTGTGTGTGTGTGTGTGTGCGTGTGTGCGTGTGCGTGTGTGTGCAAGCCTCGGAACAGACACTCACACACTCACACAAAGTGAGCGGCCAAAAACAGCAGCTTTCCCTCTCACCACCAAGAAGTAAATGTAGCGTGGATGTCGAGGCCCTTGCATAAACACAAAGAGCCGGATCAATAAACAATCCTCCATCACAGAGCCGGTCGACCCGACGTCACCGACACGCCGCCACCACCGCGGGGAAACAATCCTCCTCCTTCCAACGTCTCATCCCGCCCCGTCACTGTTTGGGGAAAGTTTGCCAGTCAGCCAAAAAAAAGCGTGGAGATCTTTCCTTTTTTGTTTTCTTTTTTAACACATCTGTCATCATCGCTGACCGTTGTTGCTGTTTCGGTGCGTCAGCGCCGCGCCTCTCAGAGAGCAGCCGTCAGTCAGAACGTGTGGGCAGTCTGACGTCTTTTCCTTGGGAGTTTTTAGTTTTTGAAGTCGCTTCTTCATCATCGTGGTGGTGCTGTCCATTTCCTGCTCTGCTTCTATTTATCCCAAACCCAGCAGAAAGGCATCATTTCCAGCATGGCATGAGCTGGTAGGAGATCTCACTGAATATTAATCTGATATGATACGATTTTATGGCATTATAATATAATCTAATAACTTGTGCACGGTTTTTTCTGCTTCTAAAAGATCGACACATTTACAATTTTAGGATCGATTTAATTTCTTCATAGATTATTAGTAGAAAAACACGTTGATGAGACGTTTATCCTATTTGTCATTTTGCTTTTCATAGAGTAACACATTGACAAAGATTTTAGCCGTTTAGCTACGGAGGTCGGCTGCTGAACAGACGTCCCACTCGCACCATGACAAGACTGATTGATAGTGATTATCTAGCTTCCCCAACATGACTGTCTTTTTTGTGACCAAAAACATCTAAATTTGTGTTTTTGTAAGTAACATGGAACAGTTTCAGAGGCGGCTTTCAGCCTTCTGCCCAGCAGTGTGCAGCAGCAGCATTGCTCTATGCTCCATGTAACCAAAGAAAACACTGCTGATTTATCTGGCATCTCATTTAAAGGTTTTTAAACCGCATGAACAGAATCGCGGAACATTTTAGCTGTTTTGCACCGCACTGTATTACATTACGCTTCAGTACTTTTCACATGCCGTTTTGTAAAAATGGAAAATCTCGACACACTTTTAGCCATCTGACTAGCAATGCACAGAAACATGGTGTAATGTTACAGCTTCATTTCTCAGCCGGAGAACATTTTACTCTCTCTTCTCCCGCATCTCATTGGAGTTTTTTTTTTTAAACTACATTTTCTAAACACTTGATGTACCTCAATACCAGCAGTCGGCCCTGGTTTAGTTCACCACACATGGAGCACTTTGCCGTCAGCAGCTGCACTGACAAATCGGATTTTCAAGAGCACAACCGGCTGCTCTTTAATACTGATACATTATTAATGACTGTTGATCATCAATTTATCTTCTTTTGCCACGTTATTTGCCTTGCATCACTTTCTCTGCAGGAGCATGATTTGTTGGAGGAAAAGAAATACCAATCAACGCCATAAGCACAAAAAAAAAAACACACCAAAAAAACACACCAAAAAAACAAGGATCAAAGCAACCTGCTGTACATATGTGCAGGAATCTAATGATCACCGCAGGGAATCTCTCAGCTACTCCACAAAGAAGTCAAAGGTCACAGTCAGGATCACATTCAGCCTTAGCTTTAATCTCAATCCCTTGTTTTGACCACTACTTTTTTATTTTTCAAACTGCAAAGCCTAAGAAACCACTTGCATGATCCCCCTCTGCGCCTCCGGAGGAGTCACAAGTAACACTGGTGATGTTGTCGGGATGTCATCAGGGTTACCTCAGCCCGGGCCTCAAGCTTCACAAGTCTGGGAGAGAAAGCAGAGCTGCAGACAGAGGAGGACGGAGGGGCTCGCTAAGCGGACAGGGTTCAAAACCAGGAGCTTAACGAAATCTTCTCGGCAGTTGCTGAAAGCCAGGATACCTCAGCTTTATAAATATTCAAGCAGAAAACCTGCCAGACGAGGATGCAGGACGAGGTTTATAGTAGTTAACACTTTAATGCTGTCTTATATAACAGTGTGGGTGTGTGTGCTGTGGAATTACCAAGCAGGATAAAGCTCAAGTCAACTGACTCGTCTTTGTTTTATTGCTGCTCTTAATACCATAAGCAGCAAAATTCTGTTTTTTTAGCACCATGCTGCCCATACTCACTGCTTTTCTTCTTTTTGCTGAGCACTAAATAATTTATTCCAGCTTAGTTTATAAAATGCCAATTTACAGCAAAAACCATCTCAACTCGCTTTACACCACAACTGATTCAAATCATATCAAACATAGTTAAATTAACACAATTTAATCCACTCATAAAAACAGATTCAGATTCTCTTACTAACATCCCAGTTCAGATTTAACTGTAACACGGATTCAGCTTAAAATGGTAAATCTGCATAAGCCTCCTGATTTAACTGAGTTGTTCCCTTTTCACCTATCCATCCTCCTGAGCAAGTATGAGGCGACAGTGGACAGCCGGTTGCATCAACATATAAATTTGTACTCCATGATTTAGAAATTAATCACTTTTTTATTCTTTAGTCACACTTAAATGTTTCAAATAACCAAACACATTTTGAAGAGAAATATAGTTTTTTCTTTTCAAAACCAACTGGAATAAAACAAAAAAATATATATAATTTTAAAACACAATTGTTGAAATTACAGTCAGCCATGGTGGCGTTCATGTCATAGTTTAGGGTTCGGGTAATTTAGTGACTCTGGATCTGGACAACGAGAAAATGTCTGACCCAAAGTTTGTGACCTTAAGCTGAAGCAACTTGCATAATGCAGCAGGACAATGATCCAAAGCATGATTGAATAGTTCAAGAACAAACAAGAAAACAAAGATAACAATGAGAGAGTTCAGGAATGTCCTAATTGAGGTCTGAGAATAAATACAATTAAGATGTAGACATGTTGGACACGTCAGTCAAGCTTCAAAATCCTCAAATGTGGCCGAACTAAAACAATTCTGCAACAAAGACTGGGCCAAAATTCCTCCACAGTTTGATGATTGTTGTTGCCAACAGGAGAGGCAATGTTGGCTTGGATAGATTTTTTTTTTAACCTCAATAATTGAAATCATCTTTTGCATTCATCAGGTTACTTCATCTGATCTAAAAAAAAAACTGTAAGAAAAAAAGAAGAAGAAATCTGAAGAGGGGAAAATACTTTCTCCCAGTGAGGTTTATATCAATATACAGATATATAACACAATGCAGACCACTGGCCTTTGCAGAAGATTATTAGCTTTTCCAGTCGTCCCAGTAACCTGTACTGCATGTGTTATCCTGCCGCTGATGATTCCCACACACACACACACAGCAGCGTGTTTACATTCGGAGAGGCTGACGCTGTTCAAACGCAGCGCAGCACTCGAGTCCACTAAATAAAATCTTATGTGGAGAAATAAAGAAAGCCAGACAAAAAGAGAGAGTGACAATAGATTAGTGATGGCAGCCAGCGTGTGAAATCTCTTTGTTGGGCTCGCTGGGATGTTCCACAGCATGAAACACACACTCACACACACACATGCCCACCAAACATACTGTAATTGATTCAGTATCAATTGGCTGTCCTGGATTTGCATTGACTGCTAATGCATCAGGGTGAGACTCAAAGAGAGAGAGAGAGACGAGAAAAAGGGAAAAGAAAAAGCAGAGGACGGATAGGAGATGGAGGGAGAGCGTTCTGAAACGGAGCCAGACTGTGATTGGGTGTTAAAAATGCACTAATGTGCACTGAGATGGGCAGCATTAGCCACTGATGATAAGCTAATTGCTAATCAGTGGATCATAGACTAACAACGCTCGTGGTGCGAGGCTCCAAGCCAGGACGGCACTTCAGCAGGGCCAGAGCGGAATGGAGGACCGGATATTTTGGGTTCGGAAATGTGAGAAATTTTGGGGGGATTCATCATCCTGCTCTTGTAGCGATAAAAATCCGTGCTAATGAGCTAATACAGATAGCTTATCAGCCAATGTTTCACTGAAACGCAGATCGCTGGCCTCATCTCGACTCCACATCCAAACCACGTGAGCTACATTCTTGCACCTCATTACGAGGGAATCAATTTGGAAACGGAGGCGTATTTACAGCTGAAATAATCCACAAAGAATTCCTTCAAAATTTCAATCTTCAAACCAAATACATTTTTTACATTAATATCCACTGTTGATGGGGAAAAAAAGAAATAGGACAAGACATAGCTGTTCACACACACACAGACCCCCTCTCTCTTTCGAGACATTAGCGATGCTGTTTCTGAGTGAGGGACCGCCTCAGGGATTATAATCAGAATTTTCATCTCAGTTAGGGATTAATAGAATAAATGGGCAAGCAAGAGAGCGCTGAGCATTTATGTGTGTGTGGCTTTAATGGTCAGGTACCTAGCCTTTTTTTTTTGCAGCAATGATTTGCCTTTTCATTTATCACACACACACAAAACAAACATCTAGGCCAGAGCTGTTTGTTGGTTGCAGTAAAAAAAAAGCAGAAGTGTAGTAGTGCTTTGTGTGGCTCAGATGCAGATGTTTATTCTTTTTCTATTTCAAAATGCACATGCTGTCAGCTTGCAGGATGCATCCAGATGTAAAAATGGGGGTGCATAAACTCTAAATTATGTCCAGTTAGCGTTATTATGTTGGAAAATATTCAGGCCGTACAGTAAAAACAAAAAGTTGCATCTTGATTCCTTTTGTTCCTCTTGTCCAGAGGCAATATAAAGTTTATAAAGAACATTCACAAATAAGAAACACACACGAGTCATCTCTCTTCTTTTCAGTGTCACTGTGAATATTTTTGGATCGCCACAATCGCAGCTTCAGCAGATTATATATATATATACTTTTTTTTGCATCTCCTGCCAGTTTGGGGTCAATTAGGATGAAAGCTGGGGTCGGGTGGGGGAGGGAGAGGGGGGCGGCTGGCTTTAATTATCAGCTATCAGGATGAATGTGTTGCAGAGATTCGCCGCTGCAGAGAGAGGGAAGCTCCGCAGAAAGAATGGCAAATTAAAGGGGAAAGACGTAAATTTAAACAGACTGTTTAGAGATGTGTTCCCCCCTCCTCCCCCCCCCTTTTCATGAAGCGGCAAACTTTTAATAATGCTCGGCCTGTCCACCGCTCAGTGTGGTGTCAAGCCAGGAGAAGATATATGCTGCTGCTGTCCTGTTTTCCTGTCCTGTCTGAGCGTACAGCTGTTCCCACCAAGACGTTCCCACACGCAGCACTATTCAAGCTACCAGACGCCCTTATTATGATGTAAATCGCTCTAATAACCCAGTTTAGCTGGTGAGTGTCTGCGAGAGTGTGTGTGTGTGTGTGTGTGTGTGTGTGTGTGTGTGTGTGTGTGTGTGTGTGTGTGTGTGTGTGTGTGTTTTACATACGTGCAGACACCAGAGAAGCGTATAAGCTAAAATACGAGCTCGTGTTCCTGCCGTTGTGGAGAGAAAAGGTCAAGGATGGCGCAGATTTTCCAAAAAAAAATCTCCGTTCCCGTAGCTGCAACGTTTCAATCATGGGAGCCGAGTTCAGGTCCAAATGTGGAATATGGGGCTCATTTTCTCAAATTCCTGAGCTGTGTTTGGCAAACGGAGTGATGAGGGGTGTTTTTCATCTCTCCCTCTCCGTGCAACAGCTAATTTAGTACACGGCTAAAAACTGCCGCTAATTAAAATGCACAAGAAAGCCGGTGGAGGGGGAAAGAAATAGCACTGTAACAAATAATTAGTGGTGTTAGAACATTTCCGTGAGCGAGGCTCTCGTCTGATTCAAAGACGGAAAGTGGAAGGATTCTCCAGCGTGAAGGTAAACTCTGAGAGGGAAACGGACGTGGGCCAAATTTATTCGGGTAAAATCCGGCGCCCTGGGAAGGAGGGCGGGCGCAGCAAGAGCAGGAGACACAAACAGAGTCCCAGCGAGACGCTTCAACTGCTCCCAAGACTAAAACTCACACACACTGATCAGAAAATGATCCTGCACCAACACACACACTCATGCCTTGACCAATGGGAAAACAAATTCAAGGGCACTCTTGTCTCCTTTCTACTGGCCAGTGGGAATAGGCCACACTGGGCAGGCACAAGCACTCTGCACCAAACACAGCTGGTTAATAAAGCCCTGCCTCACACAAACAGATACACACTCCAGCCTGACCAGTTGGTGCAGCACACACTTCACTGGTCCACTGTCCGACCCGTGAAGTTCAGGCAGACCTCAGTTGGTTTTACTGGGACAAATGTTTTCATTCGGAAGCAACAAAAGTGTGAGCCTTTCAAAAGGCTGAGGAATCTGAGCTCCTCCAAACTTCTACTAGGGCTGTTTCTGAGGGCGGCGACGGGAAAAGGCGAAGTACAGCTGAACATCCAACCATGATCACACACAAGCCCATGCTCTGAGCGTTCGGTCACCTGTTTTTCTGCAGCCTGCCGCGCCTGTGTTCATGTAGAGCTGGAGCTGATGCATGTTGCTCTGTTTACCTGGGAGGGGCTCCTGCTTTGGGCAAATCCCCCGAGGCGACGAGAACCTTTCGTCGTCTTCGTCTGCCAGCGTGGCCTGAACCCCGACTTCGACCGGCCTCCGGCCGCGCAGAGAGTTCAGAGCGGGTGAAGGGGTGAGGGCCAAAGCGGGGGAGGGCGAGGGGGGCTTGTCCAGCCCCCTGCCTATGGCGAGGCAGGGTGGCCCGTGGCATCGCTTCCTCTTGTGCTCGATGAAGAGCAAGATGTCTGCCAGGGGGAAGGTGGCCTGGCACTGACCGCAGGTCAGGAGGTCCTGCTCCGGCGAGGGGTGAGAGTCCGGACCCAGCCGGGCCAAGCGGGCCGCGGTGTGGGCCGGATGGTGGCCGTTGAGGCTGCCGCTGTCCTCCGAGTGCTCCGAGCAGCGCTCCGACAGCTCCTCCAACGAGACCACGGCCGTGGACAGGGGCTCGGCGGCTGCGGAGGCAGAGGGGAGAGAAATTAGACACTCGTGTTGAAAATGTCCAACCTATTGATGCGACTCCTGGTGGGATGGGATGAGAGGGACCCAACGGTCACACACAGGGTCAGAGTCATGGAGACGGAGCTTCACATGTGGTTCGCACAATAAGGGGCTGAGATCCAGGGCCTTGTAATAATAGAAATGCACAAAATGCAGCAAAAGTGATTACAATGCAAGATGGATCTGGATCACAGATCACAGCAATAAACGGTGGGAAATAATATCCCGAATGGAGGCAAAGCTCCAATCACACGGCTTTAAAGATAACAATTTCATAGCCAATGACAGGGGGAGCTTAGAAAATGATGCGTTGAAAAACCTAAATATGTGGATGAGTTTGACTTGCTGGTCCGTGTTTGTACACGGGCTGAGCCTTTAATCAGCGCGGAGGATTGTCACAAACACATCCAGCACATGCGCTGCGAGAGGAGAAGGAGGGACAGGAGAGACAGGAGGGACAATGGGGCGACTCGTCCCTCTGCTTGTGCCTTACTTGGCGTCCGGACCCCCAGAAGAGTCCAGTTTCTCCCTCCTAATTTGAGGAAAAAGTGGACATGACTGCGTTTTAAGGAATCTCCTTGTAGAGCCCAGGAAGCAGCAAACAGGGAGGACTAAAACTCAGCCTCCCTCTTTTAAAAGAAAATCTTCCAGTCCAAGGTGAAGAGTCTGACTCTGAGCTAGTAGCCTAATGTGCGCTGACCTTCTTTACTCATCTGCCAATTTCACATTTTAATGAACTTAAGACCACTGAGAATCAAAAAATAGATTTTAATTTTCACCATCTGGGTGATTGGATACAGATTTTGGTCTGATAACAGGAAGGGGGGGCAGGGAGATGGGGACGGAGCGCCATGTGCACACGTGTGGCCGAGTGTCTGCGGGAAAGTGTGTGTCTGCAAGGGAGGGAGAGAGGCTGGGTTGGTGGGAATGTGGACTGCACCCCTCCAGGAAATATCTGGACGTCACGGTCCTGAACGACATCAAACTGGGACGTGGATTCTCCAGGCCCAGCAGCTCCCTGAACGCCGCGTCCAAAATATTCTCCGTCTTTGATTAATCTTCAGGTTTACGCAGGTTAGACAAACAAAAACCCTGAAGAGGGGTAGCATTAAATCCACTTATTTGTTTAAAAATAAATGTTTTCTATCTGCAAACAGCTCCTGACATATGAAGGTGAAATTGAGAGACAACCTGTAAACTGAAAAGGAGGTAAATTCCTAAAAAAAAAAAGAAAGGAAAAAAAATCTGAGTAAAACAGAAACATGCAGAAGCCACTCATCTGTGTCTAATTTTAGAGCTGAGCAAACAAGAAAAGGAGCAGAGGGGACATGTCTGCTGCTCACTAAATTCACATGCCACAACAGGATTTACAGCCATCTCTTTACAGACATGCTTTTTCAGTTAGATTGTTCCTTTCAAAAGGACTGAACATATCTGTTGACACAAAGTAGATCCAACATTTTTTGGAGGATAAAAGACGCCTTTAGTGGAAATGCAACATGTTTTTAAAAACAGGAAATATAGAACTACGTAATATTATAAGAAGGGAAACGGGAATGGAAATAAATAGTCCAAGTTTTTTATTATTATTATTATTATTATTATTATTATTATTATTTCTGTTGTTGTTGTTTTGCTCCTGTGGCTGAATTTTGAGCCCCGTTTGCTACATTTGGAAACCTCTCTGTGTGTCTGTGTGCTGAAGAGAATTTGCGTGGCGGACAGAATGGGTGCAAAGGCTACATGTATGTAAAAAGTGATGCACTGACAAAACGGAGGGGTGGGGGGGAGAGTTCCGGAGAGAGGACGTACGTTTGGGGTGATGAAGACGAACTGGGGAGGGGGGGATATGTTGTTGGGGGGGGGGAGTCCCTCCTTCCCTCCTTCCCTCTCTGTTTGTTCCCCCCACCCGTCCTTACGTCTTGTACGCTTTTCCTTTATTCTAAAGAGCTCGCAAGACATCAGCCCGTATAGACAGGGAAGGGGGGGGGATGGAGGTAAAACTCCTCTGGTTCAAGTTTGGAGCTGGATTTTCTAATCGCGCTCTGCCTCCTAGCGACGGGACAGGGTCACTGTCACTGCGCTGTCCCCCCTCTGAAGGAAACACACACACACACACACGCATACACACCACACACACTCTTTTTCTGTCTCTATCTCCAAACCAAACACACGCGACTGCCCGTCAACGAACTCTAATGTTAATTAAGCAGCGACGCGTAAAGATGCGCTAAATAACCGCTTGTTTTCTTGCGCGTGGTCCGCAAAGAGAGGCGCACACTTTGCCAAGTGCCTCGGAGTTTTCCAAAACACTCGCACCGGTTTTCTATTGAGAAATAAAGCGTTTGCGCGCAAATTAAATTAAATCTAAATACATACATAAGAGGAGGTTTTTTGAGAAATGGACTTTGTGCGTAAAAGTCAAAAGCTGTTGGATTAAATTGTTTTTCTCTCAAACACCAAACATCTGATAATTACGTTTTTGTTAATTTACCTGAAGCTTTAACGTGAAGTTATTCCGTCAAGTTGTTCGTGTTTAAATTTCTTTGTAGATAGCATTTCTAGTTCAGACACACAGAACGTGGCTTCAACTTTACGAACATCTAAGCAGCATTCACTGTTAAAAAAGGAGCTAAATGCACGTCGCTAAATCGATCATTTTGATTGGCTCAGATAAAGAGTTTTCCGCTCGATCCAAAAACGTCCACTTTACAGTTTCACCTTCCCTTTATTCCAGAACAGAGTTAGACGAGCTCGCACCGCAGGAAGCGACATTCTAGCGGCTGATCTGTCCACTGAGCTCCGCGGAGAGGACGCGCTCTGACCGGAGCGACCGTCCAGATCCACAGCGGCTGCATTTCCCAGCCTCTCAAAGCCGCACAACTTAAAACAGGTCCATCAAAACTTTTTTTTTTTTTTTTTTTTTATTCCCCCACTCTTCCTTTTCATGTTTCGGGAAGGCAGCGTTTTACGCACGGAAGGTGTCGGGACTTTGTCGCCGCGCCGCAAAAGTCCAGTTAGAGTGTCCGGTGTCCAAACCCCCCACCCCCCACGTTTTCTGTCCCCCCTTTGCTCCCAGATGGGTGAACTGAAACAAAAGTGTTTCTAACTCTCTCTTTAGATGCTTTTTTTTTTTTTTACTTACGCGAGAAATCCCGTTTGCTCAGGTGCTGCGGTTTGCCTTGCTTGCGGCGAGACATGGTGGCTGTTCAGCGGCTGCGTTCAGCGCGGATCACATCGGGGAGATGCCGGGGTGACAGAGGAGAGAGGAGGAGGGGAAAAAAGAGAGAAAAGATCTTCATCCGACGCCTTGGACATCTACCAGAGGAGGTGGAGGAGACGGAGTAAAAAAAACAACGAAAAACCCCCCCAAAATAATAATAAAATAAATTAGAAATAATAGAAAGATAGCGCGGAGGCGAGGATGGATCGCGGGATCGCCGTCATGGCTTTTTTGAGAAAGGAGAGCAGAGAAAAAAGAGAGAGAGAGTGAGGTGGATGGAGAGAGAGAAGGGGAGAGAGATTGAAAAAAAATGGCAAAACCCCTCTCCACCCCCCCTCACCCCACACCCCCCAACACACACACACACACACACACACACACACGCATACACGCACACATACACACACACACGCACACACACACACCACCCCTCCCCTCTTAGCTGTGCAAGTTCAAGTGCACGGACGTGACGTTCCCGGCGAACTTGAACGTCAGGCGGCGGACGGACACCCGACATACAAAAACATGGGCCGGGCCGAGGCACCCGAGTGGGAGTGGGGAGTGGGAGGAGGGACAGACAACACCATTGGACGATCATTAGAGAGAGAGAGAGTGAAGGAGAGGAGGGGGCTGGACATGAGAAATAGACCCAGCGCAAGCCAATGGACACAGAGATCAGGGGGGCCGGACAAGAGGCACTGCGAGGGAGGGAGGAGTGTGTGTGAGTGTGCGCGGGTGTGTGAGGCAGAGAGATGTATAATGAAAGCAATATGCAGAGAGAAAGAGGAAGGTGCATGCAGAACAGGGCACTCAGCTGCATGCAGTGTGCCCTGTGTGTGTGTGTGTGTGTGTGTGTGTGTGTGTGTGTGTGTGTGTGTGTGTGTGTGTGTGTGAGAGAGAGAGTGCGAGACCCCCCAGATGTCTCATTAGCTATATCATTAGGGAGACAGCTGGAAGGGGGGAACAGACAGCTGACATGGCCCTGTAGTGGCAGGATTAGCCACAACTTTAGGATGGCTGAGTGTTTGGGGTCCAGATCCCATGTCCAGTCTTTAAGCGTCTAGAGTCACCACAAAACTTTTAGTACAACATTGTTGTTGTACTTTTTAGTTCTTTAAGTGCCAGACATGGAGCATAAGAATGTTTTCAGATACCATACCGAAATGTTGAGCCCCCATCACAAAAGGCTGGTACAGAAATAAATATTTATATTCCTGTTGAAGTTTAGACTGAGAAAGGTGTAGGTAGAAGCACATGCTTATTATACCTTCACTTTTTTCATACGTACAGCATCAGCAAAATCAACACAGAACAATATTTCCTGTGTATTTTTATATACAAACCAGTATAGTATCAGTTTATTTCTGCTTTGAGTTAATTGTTTCCATACATTATCAACATAAATGGTTATAATAATGTTTAGACATAATTGAACATAGTATTTTTTTCTAAAACTGTATATTACAACTAGAGTGGCCATTCCGCTTGATTCTCATCCCCCTTCCGTCCTCTGTCTAGGATTTCTCCCATTGAGCTGCATTTCTCCGACTGAATTTCATTGATCAATCAGTGAACAGAAGGAGTTCTGAACGATGATGTTAATTTTCCGTTCTAGGACTGTAGCCTGCCTGTCTAATGGCAATGGAGAAAGTAGACGAAGCCGTTCAGTCCACGTTGGACATGATTCTAAATATTAAGCAATTAAAGTTGGAGGAAGAATAATGTTGAAGACAATTTATTGCTAGCAAAGATGTTGTAGACCTATTCCTCCCAAGATTGCTTTCGCAAACTTTCACAATATGTCATGGCCAAACGTTAGCGATTGGGTAAAAACAGATCCAAATCATTTCAAACCTCAACAGAGGCCACACCTCCAGGATGCAACTGTTTCCTCATATCCAAGGATCCAGACCATCTGAATGAAGTAGATCTTGTAAAATATAGCAAACTAAGACTCCTGATGAAACCAAAATGACTATCGTTGTTCTGTACTCATTATGTAATCTGCTTTGTAAAGCGCACCAGTCCCTCCTGCAGCACCAGATCATGATGCAGCCTCAGCCTTTGCCCTCCACATGTAAAGCCTCTGGGTGCATTGACAAACTGTAGTCTGGTGTTGGTGTTGCTTTTGGAGCGATGGCTTTCAGCCAGTGTAAGTACAGAAACTGTGTTGCTGTATATAATGACAGTTTCTTATCAGATTGAGTCAAGCCTTTACAAGGTCTTTCGCTTTAGTTCAGGGGTTTATACACACACTTTGAGCTGAAACACATCCATCACTGGGACGCAGTCTGGCTCCTTCCAGAGCGCTGTAATAACTGGACAGTCCCATGATTTCTGTAAATTGCTCCAACATATGAGCAGCTCGGATGTTTAATATCAGGCAGTGAGAAAAAAGGAACTATCTGTATTATTTTATGCAATGCATATAAATATCTGGTTTCAGCCGTATTTACCTCTTAACTAATCAATTTCTTAGTGTTTCACAGGTCAATATAACTTGTTCACAATGAGAAAGATTATAATCGTTTGAATGTACAACAATACATCAGACTAGACATGAATATTTTTAACACAGTTTTTGGTATTTTTAGTTAGAAAAACCTGACAATGATACCACACAACACACATTAGTAGTATGCATAAACTATACCAGTTAGAATATTACATCACACCAATACAAAACTATTTTTAATGAAAAGAATGCTTGATACCTGCTTAAAGGTTTATTTCAAAAAGGAACATTTAATCTTACAAAACAATTTTAACAGGAAGTACATTCTAATTTATTGAATATGACTGCAACACCCGGCACTGTCTGGACGCTAATGTCATAGCTAGCCACAGCTAAGGGTTCTTTTTTTAACTGTTGATGCATTTAAAGAATCAACAGTTGGTTTTCAAGATAAAATTTTAAAACCTTATTTCTTCCAAAGATTGTTAAATTCCTTTGTTGGCTGGTTTGTGCAATATTTATTGAAATTCCTACTTTTTTGTGCAAAAGGTTAGATACAGATTTCCAATATCTAAAGGTAATCTGGGAACATAAATTAGAGATTCAGTCATGACTCATTCATGATGTAGGCAAAACATCAGCTTTATGAATCTAACAAAGAAGAAGAAGAAGAAGAAATTTTGTTTCATGAGATGATTCAACCAACTTTAGGTTTCTCCTCAGCAACTCCAGAAAAAAAGCCTGAGTGTAATTAAATACACCAGGAGACACATTTAATGACGGCTCTGTATGAGTGAGGATTGGGGGGGGGAGGTGTTGCATCTTGCTTTACTCACGCCCCCCCAAACTCACTCCCCTCCATGGCCACCGATGTCGTGCCCCATCGGAGGCCGCAACCCGTAGCGACCGCGCGGCTGACAGCTGCCACACTGGAAAAACAACGGCTGCCATTTTACTCCATGTGAACTCATGGAGTAATTCCAGGAATGGCTGTGATTCAACCGTGGCCCTATAATGTTACATAATGAGTGCGCTTCATAAACATAATCTCTGCTTCCCTTTTCCTTCCTCTTCCCCTCAGTGTCACCTTCTCATCTTCAGCCCGGTGTCAGGCCCGCTCCCTGGCCGAGCCGGATCCGTTTCCCACCCCTCTCTGTCTTTTACATATTTCACGTTATGCATTTAGAAGCACGCAGCTGCGCTTCCACAGCTGTTGTTTAATTGGAGTGGAGTTTTACGTCTGCACACTGCGCTGACTTTTTGTTTTATTCCAACCCCGTTGCACTTGCAAAAAAAAGAAAAACTTTCACAGGGATAGTCAAAAATTTACATCAACTCTACCAAATTTTTTTTAATTGCATAATTTATCCATGCTAAAACCAAATTTGAAGTGTTTCTTATCACTGTTCTGTTGCAAACTCTAATTTGTCCATGTTTCAGTCGTCTGCCTGTTGATGTGGGCTAAAGATAAAGGTCCCATATTAGTCCCACTTTATAGTACAATGAAGTCACAATGTTTCCTTCAGTTGTTGAGAAAATGCTGCATATATCAGAAATGGCTTAAAAGAAAATGGACTTTGCCTCCCAGTTGTATCTGACTCCTTAAAATTGGTCTCTGTCTCTTTAAGACACTCCGCCTTTCCAGGAGATCCAAGGATTTCTTAAACATGCACTAAAGAATCAAAACAATACTCCAGGTATGATTTTGATGAGAGAATCACATAACAGGATATAAAGCTTAAAAAAAGGTCGATTTTGCATAACACCCCCCATTTAAAATACTTCCTGCAAGTTACAGATTTGCTCACTTGTCTAACTGGCAGTTTCTTAGCCAGGCATGTTTTATTCTACATCTCAAACAAGTAAACTTTCAGGTTGTCCAACTTCATCATTGCTCTTGCTTGGTGCTGTTGCCAAACGGTTCAATCTTTCATCCGACCGTAAAGCTTCGCTGCAGAAGCATGTGGCTCGTCCATGTAGGCAGCTGCAAATTTCTCACATGCTTGAAGGTGTTGACTTTGGAGGCAGTGACTTACTTCTTGGTTAGCATCCGCTAAGCCTGAGTTTCAGAGTCGGGTCGCTCATGGTCACGTTGGCCAATCTTGTTTCATTGGAGGTGACAGTTTGGGTATTTGGACACAGTTGAATGTTTCAACATGATAATGACTTAAACGCACATTTTGAATGTGTCTTACACACTGCTTATTTTATGAAATCAGTTTGTAACATTGTTGTAGCATGTTTAATTCACTTTAATCAGACCACAGTTTGTTTGTCTAGAAAGTCGGGTTTGTTTAGGGGAGGTGTGAACTCAGACCAAAAACACTCTGGTTCATCTACAAACTAGGTCTTGATTTGGTTGAAGTGAACTCCAGAGTAGTTCAAATGAATGTGAAAGCAAGTGGACCAGAGACGGCTCCAAAAGCAGGAAGTGGACTATAGTGCATGGGATTCTGAGTAGATACAACCAAAACATGTGGCCTTTAGCCAAAGTAGGAGAAATCCTACAACTGCTAAAATCTGACGTTTTCTTCTTCGGAGCAAACCATGAAGAAGAAGACGACAGGAAGTAGTTGAAGGATGATTTACATTTAGTGAAGAAGGAAGTCGCACTCAGTGTCTTCTTCAAAAATTTTCATGTCGTTTCCTTCAGTGGTCCCTGGTGCAGCGCCACCACAGGCAGCAGGGAGCAGCAGGTTGCTAAAAAGGTTTCATTAGTTTGAGACAGTGCAGTGTGAAAGTGAACAGAAGCAGCTCAAAATGTTACAGTATATGTGTTTCCATTGACCATATAGTTGCAAAATTTGACATTGAGAGACGACAATTTCGAAAAAATTCTTGTTTTTCAATACAAAGGGTCTAAGGATGAGCAGTTTTTGTGGCCATATCAAAATTGGTTTATTTCACAAAACTGTGATGGAAGGACTTTTTTTGCATCAGACTAGTCACATGATCAACAACAAGATATGGCCACTGGCACAAACCACAAAGAAGACGACTTGAAGTAGATGGAGTATGACGGCATGTCATGTGTGAACAAACCTATTCATGTGTGATTTTAATTGTAGACATCATAACTGTGAAATTGTATTTTTTTCAACATTAGCAGAAGGTGAACAGTTTTGCGCACATTTGTAATGGAAATGCAAATGTTGAAACTTTGGTCCTCTATCGAATCAAGCCTATCGGACTTACTTTAAAATGACAAGTGCGTAACCGGAAGAACTAGCTGCACAAACGTCTTCCACAAAAGTGAGAAATACAGTTTGTGGAAGCACATCAGTTTCCACATGCCAGGTTGTGTTTACAGTGCCGCCCGTACTTCTCTTTGCCAGGCTCCTTTCCATTGTCTTTGTTTTTTGGGCAGCTGTGCTTCTTGTCAGCTGCGCCCACTCGACCCCCCCGACTGTCCACCTCACAGCGGAAACGTGTGAAACGGCACCAGCGTCTAGTGTATGTCTCCAACTAAAAGAGTTTTTCAGTCTTCTCAGGGTGATGTAAGAGTCAGTGAATCCGTGTGAGGCAGCTTGAACTCCTAAAAATACACTTTGACAACTTCAGACTGCTGCTAAGAAATTCCCAAGTAGTCTGAGTGTGATGTAATCTGTGATGAATGTTAATCAGCAGATCAAAAAAAGCTGCCTTCCACATCAGACAGATTAACCACGATTTAATCCCACCCTGACTTTCTCACCCTGGATGCATTTTGTCACTCGTCCCACTTTACCCTTGAGATGCCCCACAAACCCCCTCAGCCTCCCCACCTTCTTTCTTCAGGCTGGAGCAGCAGATGAAAGGAAGTCAGAGCGAGCATTAAAGGCCGTGTCTTGGCAGTCAAGTTGACCTCCAGGCTTCGCTCCTCTGCTGCATTTTAATCCATCCCCTCCGACTACTTACCTGTAAAACCCTCCATGTCTGCTCAACCCACCGGGTGGAACTGAACAACTTTAAAGGACGTGTCATCATCCCTTTGCTCAATACAGACCTTCTTTTGTTTTGGTTATATATATATATATATAAAATTATATATCATTTTTATTGTTTTTATTTTACTTTAAATCTTTTATCATTCTCAGTTCTGTGCTTCGTGTTCTGTGGCAGTAGCTGATTTGTTTAGCACATGAAAAGGTCAGGGAACAGTAGCTGGAAGGTCGGAGACATTTTGGGCTTCACTTGGCTATAAAAGACAGTAGCTGCGTTTCTGTTAATCATAACAGAAACGCAGCACAAATTGAAATTCCGAAAATAAATCTGCTTAAGAGAACCATGTCCACTCCGAAAAAACTCAACAAGACGTTTTTGTGCAATAGTGAGGTGTTTTTTTTCACAGCATGGAAATAGATGTACTTTGTAAAAAAAGAAAACAACAACAACAAAAAAACGCTGAAGAAGAGAACATGAAGTAGTTGGAGTTTGTTTTTGATCTTCTCAAAGTGGATCCTCCAGAGCTCACAGCTTCACACAGTTCATAAAAAGTTCCAGCATGTTGAATCCACAGCTCTAATGTAAAATGACCAACTATAATTTCCCCAAAACTCTGCAAAGCTAGCCGCTCACAATTAGCCGGGGCTACTGAATTCTACGCTGACATCTCCTCTGATGGCTGACAGATGATGAACCAAAGCGCTATGGCTGAAATATGAATATATCTCTTGTACTGTAACTATTTACCTCAGCCACTGCCGTGATTTTTAATGATTTATCGCATAAACAAGCTTATTCACATAATTTTAATTCATTTCTTATTTAATGGAAACACCACAATTGTGAAAAGGTATTTTTGTTTTTCAACATTAGTAGAGTTTGGTAACCACTGCGTCGGGCCGGGGGGCGGGGCAAATTTCCGGGCCCCCTGACCAATCACCGGGCCCCTTACGTGCAGCAGCTGGAAA
>CAEGAF010038245.1:0-10113 GCA_903067075.1 Micropoecilia bifurca | reverse complement strand
CAGAAAACGATCCGGAGCAGCAGCAGCGTCTGCAAGCCGAGATTTGATCCCAGCACAGAGGAAAGTTTGAGAATAAAGCTTTGAATGAAATCCTGCTTCCAGACAATGTCCATTTATGGCAGGAAAATCCTCTGTACGCGTCTCATAAAATGTTTTATTGTTCCATCATGTCTCAGCTGCACAGTGAACCCGTTGATTCTTCACAGCAGACAGACGCTCACCTCTTACTTTCACCCCTGGTTCTAAAACCCTGCAGGTTTCTGGTCCAGATGTTCCTCCGTGTCTGAGTATTTTCTCCGTTTTCGCCCTCAGACGACCCTTACGTCCATCACCTGGGCAGCACCTGCAGCTGGACTCTCCGGATGCCTGGGAACCGGAGTGGGGAGGCGGTTCCACTCCATACAGAGTTCATCCACACTCTGGCTGACCAGATCTGCCAGGACCTGAAATGTGGGAGAGTTTTTGCTCTGAATAAAACGACGCCGCCTCCCAACATCAAGTGCTACCAGCAGTGTCTGTTCCGGGACTGGCGTCTGCAGAAGTGCTTGCAGATGGAGATGGCCGACTGCATCGTGATGACAGAAGTGGTCTGTGGTGAGACTTTCCTCATTCTTCAGGAAAACATTTATTGGTGATGACTTGATGTTAAAACGAGGAGAACTGGATGCTGTGGTGGTGCAGCGTAGATCCCAGCCCACCTGGTGAGGCCTTAGCTCTGGTCTTCCTCCTCTTCCTCCTCTTCCTCATCTCAGGTCCCACGTTCAGATAAAGGCTACGAAACCTTTACATGGATCCACCATTAGCAACAACAGACTTTATTTTACATGTAAAAACAATACAGTCAGAATGCTGCGCGCTGTCTAGTTTTTATAAATTTGAAGAAAATATTGTCACAGGAATGTCGCCATGCTGTTCACGCTGCAATGCATTCTGGGTAAGACATGTAAAGGTCCAACTGCCTGGCTGAGTAAGTTGGCTGTAGGAGCTGCTGCTGCCTTCAGGCTCATGAAACGGTGAATGAGACTCACCACCTCTGGCCACTGTGTGACCCGGTAGGCGGTTCTGCAGCTCTGGGTCCGGTTTCCTGCTCTGGTCTTCGCCGCCGGTCCTGCTGCTGCTCCGTTAGCGTCCAGCGCTGTCAGTCTGATGTTCCTCTCAGCACCTTTTGCTCTGGTGTTAATACGGTTTAGGTGCTTTGTGGATAAAAACTGTCAGCACGGCATTTATTGTTAGCTTATTAAGGTAAAGATAATCTATTAGAGCCTTTGTCAGTTTTGCTTGTACAAATGATTCAAAGTCTTCTGGAGAAAAATGTTGAGGACACAACTGTAGCTGCTTCAGAAGTTGTTTGGATTTGGTGTCCTGTCAGATGAGCATCTGCTGTCAGACTGTGCGCCTCTGTTTTCCTGTGGGAAGCAAAGCAGATTGACTTCACTGTCCTGCCTTATTATTATAGCCAGCAGTGACACCGTGTGGCATTATTTAAACTTGGAGAAGTTCCTGTTTACATTACAGTGCAGAATGGACCAAACCGCGTCGTCCATCGGTGAAAACAAGGCGCCACGGATGAAAAATATAAGAAAAGATTTTATCACAAGCTGCAATTCTCTGTCTGAAGGGGAAGCCGTCCTTCCTGCAGCCTGGACTCACCTGGACAGGTGTGGACAGGTGTGGACAGGTGTGGACAGCTTCCACCGCCGAGTCCACAGGCTGACTGTCCCTCGTCATGTTGATGCTCAGCTGACATCATTTCATTGGACCAGACTCAGAATGTGCTGATCTTTCATCGTCTTTACAAACGTCTCCGTCTCATTAGTCCCTCAAACAGCCGCTGATACAGATTTCACTCCACATGAGTCATTAAAAGAATCATTAGTTGAGTCCTGGGATTGTTTTCAGCTTCCTGCTTCAACGTCCTGCTCCTGTCGTCTGCAGGTCACCAGTTGGTTCGGCTGGAGGGACACGAGGATCGGTGTGCCGGGCGGGTGGAGCTGTGGAAGGACGGAGACTGGGGCACCGTGTGTGACGACAGCTGGGACCTGAACAACGGAGACGTGGTTTGTGACCAGCTGGACTGTGGCATCGCCCTGCGGGTGACGGGGGAGAACGGACTGTTCCCTCCAGGCAGCGGACCGATTCACCTGGAGGAGCTGAACTGCACCGGGAACGAGCAGAACCTGTGGTTCTGTCCGGGGCTCCAGGAAAACCCCTACTGTGGACATAAGGAGGACGCAGGTGTGGTGTGTTCAGGTCAGTGTCCATCAAACATCTGCTCTGATGGACATGAGCTGTCCAAGCTGGCGTCTGTCTCTGCCAGTGTCCACATTTGGACACAAACTCCAACCATCAAAACATTCAACATCCAACCGTCCAACCATCCAACCATCCTACCATTCAGCCCACCATTAAATTATCAAACCATCCATCCATCCATCCATCCATCAAACCATCCATCCATCCATCCATCCATCCATCAAACCATCCATCCTACCATCCATCCATCCCACCATCAAATTATCCATCCATCCATCCATCCATCAAACCATCCATCCTACCATCCATCCATCCTACCATCAAATTATCAAACCATCCATCCATCCATCCATCCATCCATCCATCAAACCATCCATCCATCCATCCATCCATCCATCCATCCATCCTACCATCCATCCATCCATCCATCCATCCATCCATCCATCCCACCATCAAATTATCAAACCATCAAACCATCCTACCATCCATCCATCAAACCATCCATCCATCCATCCTACCATCCATCCTACCATCAAACTATCAAACCATCCATCCATCCATCCATCCATCCTACCATCCATCCATCCATCCATCCATCCTACCATCAAACTATCAAACCTTCCTCTCTGTCTTTTCTCCATTTGTCTTAATGTTATTTTTGGATCCTTTCATCCTAAACCATCAGTTTCTCTCTGTTTGCTTAAAGTAATACAGAATCTGAAATATTTGACCTTAAACCTAAACATTATGGATTATCTTGAATCTTTTCTTGTCCTGTTTTCCCTGCAGATTCGAAGGTGTTTCTTGAAGTATCCACAGAAGGTGTGACTGAGTCGATGACCACATCGTTAGTCTATATAAAAGAAGGTCCATAGTTTTAGGCACATGAGCTGATTCTGTAAGTCTTAATATGATGTTTGATGCTGCCAGGTCCAGGTCCAGGTCCAGGTCCAAGTCCAGGTCCAGGTCCAGGTCCAGGTCCAGGTCCAGGTCCTGGTCCCGGTCCTGGTCCAGGTCCAGGTCCAGGTCCAGGTCCGAGGTCCATTCGTCCTGCAGACGGTCTGACTCAACAACATTTAAGCATCATATTTCTGTCTATTGGGCTTCTTGTTCTTGTTCTGCTCAGCATGGCTTTCTGCCGCGTTTACTGTCATTTGCACGGTAGGAAATCATCTCCTCACCTAAAGGTCACTAAAGGTCAAATCTGCAGCAAATCTAGCAGTAAAGTTGCTTTTAACATCATTAGCAAAGCTGAGATCGGTGAAGACGACGGCGCAGACGGTTTGAACAACCTGCAGACGACGAGGATGGACCAAAGACGCGTCGGCTCTGAAATACTGATTATTGTTAAAAATCACTAGTAATAAAAGCTATAATAAATATTTATCATAAATAAAGGCTAATTAAAAAATAAATAAAAACTATAAAATGAAAATAAAGCATTTCTCACTCATATTTATGTGCTGTGGATGCTGACGCCTCGTCCCCTGATCTGCTGAACCTGTGGATGTTGATCATCTTCTGATTGGCTGGCAGCTTTGATGGCTGTGATTATCTGCTGGTAACTGTTGGAGCTGCAATGTGAGGAACATGAAACCCACTCAGCTCTGCCCACTTCCAGCAGCAGGAAGACGAAACGCTGCAGGATCCGCTGAGCTTCACCAGACGGAGCTTCATCCCTCCAACAACTCAGCTGTAACCCAGACAGTCGAATAATCAGACAATATGTGATGAAGAAAAGGGTTTGGGGTCAGAACCTTGGAAACTTGTCCAGGGGACGCAGACACTGATGTTTGCATAAGTGCTGATGTTCCCCTGGACAACATGGACCTGGCTGTTGAAACGAGCTGCGACGGCCAGGAAGAGGCCATAAATTTTGAACCTGTCTCTGAGGATCCATCGGCAGAAGAGGCGTCTTCTGCTGATGGAACCTCAGAAGATGGAGCTCAAGATTACGCTGAACGTTTTGACGGCATGGATGCTGAAGATGTGGACGTCACCTCAGAGGAAATCCCTTCTGAAACCACTGTGGACCATGTTGGGGCACATTCTGAAGAGGTTTCTGAGCATTTCTCAGGAAACGAATCTTCTTCAGAAATTCTTACAGAAGATGACATTGAATTCTCTGAAAACGATAACCGGAGGGTTTATTCCTCTAGGGAATCATCCACCCTGGGTTATTTGAATTTGGAGAACTACATGTCAACCTTTGGATATGATTTCTGAGGTTTCCACCTCAGAAGAGACGTTTTCAGAGGAAAGCTCAGAACATCTTCAAATTGAGCCACATCATGACAGCAAGGATGTCACAGAAGTGGATGCTTCCTTTGAGGAAGTTCAGTCTGAAAGCAGAAATGCCGGAAATTTAAGGTCACGAGTTTCTGAGTGGCTTTGCCAGCAAGGCAGGAGGTTGGCCAATCTCCTGCCAAGGAGACATCGCTGACCAGGCCAGTTCCCATCAGGCTCCTCTTCTGGAGTCGTTGGAGGGGAGCTGGACATTGTCCCTCCAACGACTCCCTGGTTCTGCTGGGGGATTCAACACTTACATGGGCATCACAGGGAGACCAGGAGGCTGGTGGTTGGAGGATCAGCCAGCCTGACCTGAACCTGAGTGGTGGACATTATGAAAAGTAAAGTGTCGCATCAGGGGCTCCGTCTGATGCGACACTTTAAAAACAGTCAGATTGTCAAATGTTTCGAAATGTTTTAACAGTGGTGGGAATAACATTTCTGATGGTTTAAGGTCTGATGCTTTTATTGTGAAGGGTACCTTTCCGGTTTAACTGTTAACACAAAGGCAGCTTTTATTGTGAAGGGGAAGCTTCCGGTATAACTGCTAACCCAAAGGCAGCTTTTATTGTGAAGGGAAAGCTTCCGGTCTAACTGCTAACACAGAGGCAGCTTAACGCGACCCAAAGACCAGAGAAGTTGGCGCTGAAATGTTCGTGTTGCTAGCAGCTCGGTTTATAACACGGTAAGATGTTGGGACGTTCAGCCATTTTTTTGCTTTAACTGCGATTTGCTGAATGAAATGTTTTTAGTAGCAACATCAACGGCTGTGAGAAGCTTTTGGTTTCCGCTTCCGCTGTTGGTCCATCCAGCTGTGACGGTGACACGGGGCTTCACGGGCCTGAATCCAGGGACTTTATTGGACTAATGGCGGATTATTGATCATCAGGTTCTTGCTTCATGACGCTGCAGGGTTTTACTTTTCATGTCCAACTTGGTTCAAATCATTTATAAAACATGTTTGAGTTCAATCTGTAACCGTCGGTTAAAATGTGAACCAACAACTTTACTGACAAAACCAGGAAGTAATTAAACGTTTTGAACACATTTATTTTCTGTAATTCACTTAAAATCACGTCTCTTTGGTTTCATTGCAGACACTTTAAAGGAAACAATAAAATAAGAGAATAAAAGTAATGAAGAGACCCAACCATTCAGGAGACAGTCTACCAATGTCTCCAGGGACAGACGAGTGTCTTCTGCACTATATTTAACAGGGTCATTCTGTTATTAGGCTGGTTTTACCTCAAATAATGAAAACAGCAGCTTTCTTCAAACGGCCATCAAACAGCTGATACAACCAGTTGACGGTTCTGGTCCAACTGGGCCTTTGAACAGAACCTTAATGCATCGTTATGACACATCTGGCGTCTCTGGAGGCTTCGTTAAAGTTGCTCCAGATGATGTAGAACATGAGCTAAACAGGTTCAGGTGGACGTCATCAGGACAGAGTCCAAACCTTCGGACTGGACATTTGGACCAGACGGTCAATGTCCCCAGCATCAGACGGACGGTCTGCCAACACATGACCAGGATGTTGGACTTGATTTGAGACGTCCAGTAGGATCCAGACAGCTGGACATCAGGGGACGTCCTGCTTGTGTCCTCTTGAGTGAGACGGACCAAAGGAGACTTTTGGATGGATTGAATCCAACATCATGTCGTTCACCGTGTGCTGATCACACATTGAGCAGCTTCTGAAGACCAGCTGAACTTGGACTAGGCCACTAAGTCATCAGCATGAACTGACTGGTAATTGTGTCTCCAGCCATAGAGCCAGTTCTACTCAGGTCCAGCTGCTTGGAGAGTTAATTCATATGGAGACGAATCGATGCAGCTGGGACTAAATGCTTCCTGGTCTGAATCATTACTGACAGGAGGCTGCAGACACACAGTTGTCCTGTTGGACCTGCATCTGGTCAGCACACCAGCAGGACTTACTGTCTGTTAGGACACAGCAGCTTGGCTCATTTATTGATTTAATGATTTGATTTCTCATGTTCAGCCATTTCTGAAAGCAGAAGAGAGTTGGAGCCGCTGATGTTGGACTTCCTGCTGCGATGCAGAGTTCAGTCTGAGGAGAAGGAGAAGAAGGAGAAGGAGAAGAAGGAGGAGAAGAAGAGGTTTCTGGAGGACCGTCTCCTCCTGGGACACCAGGATGAAGCTGCTTCAGCTCCTCTTCATCCTCCAGCTGATCTCGTTCTCTCCAGGTAAACTTTACCTTCCAGCTGGAAGGCAGAGCTTAAAGGGACACGTCACACAAAGTCCACTTTTTATCCCATAAATGTTTCTTTTGTCCTTTGAGTGTCCATGAATGCTGCATAAATGTCTTTCTGTTCTTCTTAGTTATATTTTTCAGTCTGTTCATTTTCTCTGTTCTCCTCTATGACGTCACCACTTGCTGTGGAAATGCTGAACAAGGTCATGACCTCCAGCTAATCCGTTCTGAGAATCGGCTATTTTTCTTCCCGGCGGTGATTTTGTATCTGAGACGCTCGTTTGAAAAGAGCAAGAGTTTCTCTCTGATCTCTGATCTCTGATTTTTTTATTCAGGATCCATTTTCCAGTTTTTCCTTCCAGGATTGTTTTACTCTTGAAGTGTGTTTGGTTTAAAAGTCCAAAGTAAAGATATTAAAGGTGGAGGTGAGGCAGCTGTGATAGTTTCCCTCCATCAACTCCAGACTGAAACCAGTGAATCTCCCAGTCCTGAATCCTGTTGTCTATATTGTGTTTCTGCAGCTCTTTGCTTCATTACATTAGAAGCTAAACTCCTTTTCTTCATCATTTCAGCTCTTCGTGATGCTTCTGTTCCAGATGCTGGGCTCCAAATGGCCCCTGAAGACATGGACGGTGAGTAAGACGTTGATCTGCAGCCTTAGAGCCAAGCTGGTGTCCCGCCGTTCTGTTCATGTACCGGCAGACCATGCTGCTCGGGTGGAGGCCAAAGCTCTGGGTGGGAGGAGTTTGAACACCTTCAACATGGCGCCTTGAGGGGCAGAGCAGTTCAGCACCAACACTGATCACAGTGTGTTGCTGCTGACCTCCACCCAGGACGTCTGGGGTCGGTGGGCAGAATACGTCCAAGTCCAACAGCACGTCTTCCACTGAGGACGCAGCGCCTGGAGACTTTGGGTCGGACTCTCCGGTCTCTGGTGCTGAGGTCACCAAGGGGTTAAAAAGCTCCTGGTCAGATTCTCCCAGAGTTCCTTGAGGCTCTGGATGCCGTAGGGTTGTGTTGGTTGACGTGACTCTGCGGTATCGCGTGGATTTTGGATTTTCCCTGGATTGGCAGACCAGGGTGGTATAGACCACAGAATGTGTCCAACTCCAGACGGATCTCACCCTGTGTGGTGAACCGAAGATTGAAAGTCGTGATTCATCTGTCCGAGGCTCCTTCTCCCTGTCTTTATAGGCCCATAGTGCTGTTGCATGGCCCAGGCAAGTCTCTCTCATATTCTAACATCTTAGCTTTGGCTTTCTTGTTGCAACTTGCTTGGTCAAACCTACAACTCCAACTATTCTAATCAGAAGTAATCGCAGTGATTTCAGTGGTTGCTGAAATTCCTGCGACTGCTATGAAGCTGTGCTAGAAGCTGTTGTCCTGTGCGCCACCTATCAGGCGAGCTGTTACCTCTCAGATACTTGTCCTCTGTTCCAGTCCTTGCTTTGGGTCTGCCAGACCTCTTCCTGTCACAGTTTGCCCCACTGAGGGTAGATCTATGTTTTTTAATGTCTGTTGTTGGAATCCATTGCTTCTCTACCTGGTCAGATCTATTTCCTAAGCATTCCTTAAGACAAAGACATCACTGCTGCAAACCTCAATGACAAACTTCCCCTTGCAAAATACCTCAGAGCTGCAGATGAGGACTGATCCCCACTACAAAAGACCTGAATCCCAACGCCTTGTCTTTGGAGTCCACCTCCAAGTGAGTCAGCAGGGCTCTGAATCTTTTCCTTCTAACCTTCTGGCCAGGAGGAAGATTTGTTTCAAAACCTTCAAAGTGTTCACTAGAGGCCAGGCTACATACCCCACATTTCTCCGTTCCCAGAGAGACGTGAAAATCTCTTGATGCCTCAACCTGCTGAGGCCTGCCGTGGTGACCTTTATGGGCTATGAGGTAAACTCTACTGGGTTATGAGGTAACCTTTATGGGCTATGAGGTAACCTTTATGGGCTATGATGTAACCTTTATGGGCTATAGGCTATGAGGTAACCTTTATGGGCTATGAGGTGACCTCTACTGGGTTATGAGGTAGCCTCTACTGGGTTATGAGGTAGCCTTTATGGGCTATGAGGTAAACTCTACTGGGTTATGAGGTAACTTCTACTGGGTTATGAGGTAACCTCTACTGGGTTATGAGGTAACCTCTACTGGGTTATGAGGTAACCTTTATGGGCTATGAGGTAACCTCTACTGGGTTATGAGGTAACCTCTACTGGGTTATGAGGTAACCTTTATGGGTTATGAGGTAACCTCTACTGGGCTATGAGGTGACCTCTACTGGGTTATGAGGTAACCTTTATGGGCTATGAGGTAACCTTTATGGGCTATGATGTAACCTTTATGGGCTATGATGTAACCTTTATGGGCTATGAGGTAACCTTTATGGGCTATGAGGTGACCTCTACTGGGTTATGAGGTGACCTCTACTGGGTCATGAGGTAAACTCATGACCCAGTAGTCATGAGTTTACCTGACCGGTAAGGCTTACCGGTAGGGCTTACCTCTACCGGTAAGCCCTACCGGTAAGCCCTACCTCTACCGGTAAGCCCATGACCCAGTAGAGGATATGTGGGGTCTTATGGTCACACGAGTCCATAAGACCCTAAAGTGCTTCTGAACCACCAGCTGTCCTGCCGGTTGGGATAACTGCACATGTTCTGCAGCTCTGCTGAGACTATTGAACATCATCATCTGTTTATCATGCTACGCTGATGACGCTCTGATGACCCTTCAGGTTTCTGGTCCAGATTTGTTCCTCAGTGTCTGAGTATTTTCTCCGTTTTCACCCTCTGTGCCCTCAGACGACCCTTACGTCCATCACCTGGGCAGCAGATGCAGGTGGACTTTCTGGATGCCTGGGAACAGGAGTGGGGAGGCGATTCCACTCCCACTGGACGATTTACACACTCTGACTGAGTGGATCTGCCAGGTCCTGCAATGTGGAAGAGTTCATGTGGTGAAGAAAATCGTTGCGCCTAACAACAGCAAGTGCTTCTATGACTGTAGTTACGAGGACCTCAGTCTACATAAATGCTTAGAGACGTTTACAGCAAGATGCAACATTATCACAGAAGTGGTTTGTGGTGAGAGTTCATGATTCCCCAAGACAATAAGACATTTATGTTTGAAACTGTTTAAAATGAGGAGGATTCAGTGGTGAGGCTGCACCTTTAACTTTATGAAATGATACCATGTTAATGTTGTAACAGTTGAGGATCTCTAGAGACTGCAGGTGAGAGTCTCTTATCTAGAACCAGTGACTTGGCCTGAGGTGAGTCCTGGTCCTCAGCTTCCTGCTGTAACGTCCTGCTCGTCCTGCAGGTCACCAGTCCGTCCGGCTGCAGGC
>CAEGAF010038226.1:0-26601 GCA_903067075.1 Micropoecilia bifurca | reverse complement strand
AAATCAAGATCTGAGATAGAGATATTAAAAAAATATTTGTGTTTCTGTACATATATATATATATATATATATATATATATATATATATATATATATATATATATATATATGGTATACACAGTCCTCATACACATGGGTTTTGCCTTCATAATGAGATGTTTTCCAGAAAAAATAAAATTCAGCAAGTCCTTTAGCATCAAAAGTACCTTCATATATGTCCAAGTCATCCCACCCATGGGCACTGTTGTTGCTCTGCCACAGGTGTTGGCTTTTGCAACTAATAAAAGCCTAAAAGTCTTTTTAATCTCTGTTAAACCAAAGAGGACAGTGTGTGTTTGTGTGTGCGTTTTCTTTAAAGCCGACTGAGACATGAGGTCATCTAACAAGAAAACACATGTTTATAATCCATCTGTCCAGCTGAGATGAGCATTTGTCCATAGAACTTTGCAAGATTTCCAGCTCACCTTTCAATTATGCTTGTGGCTCTTTGGGTTCTGAACTGGGATAAGTAGCAATAACCATGGAGACTAATATTATTCACTTTGGCATAATCAGTTTACATGCAGTGGCATCCTGATGGTCATCGCTATTTAATAGTGGTTCCCAGCTTTGCCTTGCATGAGCTAAGACTTATCTAGAATTTATGACTCTTATCGCTACAATATACAAAGCATTTGTTCAAAAACAAATTTTTGTAAATAAAAAAAACGAAAATCCTTCAAATCAGTGACGCGCATCATTGCTTAGAAAGTAGATGGATGCATTTTATAATCAATTCCTGAGTCTCACAATTTTTAAAATGGACACAAATAGAATGAAATACCCAAAAAATACGTTACAAGATTTTAAAATTTTTTGAAATTACTAGTGCAATATGTCAAATCACAAACATCATTGCAAAATCAATGTTTGCAATTTTACAATCTCAAAGTTTGGATGCATTACTTTGTTGAATACAAAATTTAAATTGCGACACCTACTACTTGTTAGTAATTTGTCTACGTGTAAAGCAGACTTTGACCGCCCTCGCTGTGCATACTCAACGCATATTTTTAGTGGTCGAGGTATTAAAGCTAATAGGAGTGATGGATTCCTTCTGATTTAAAAATAAATCTGTAAATTCAAAATGTCTCTATCTTCTTAGGATGTTCGTTACAACCAAACAAAAATTTAGACAATTTAAAATGCAGATGCAAGAAAGAGTAGAAACATAACACTGATCTGATATTGTTATCAGAGGATTCAGCATTGCAGTCACAATGTGCAAAATTAAAATTTTATTGCATTTCAGCAATAAAATGCAATAAAATTTAACTTTAGGACATGTGATTGGTTTTATAACTTATTAGTAAATAAATAAATAAATCAGAGGAAACATTTCCAACTCAGTGTTTGTTGCTCCTTTCTCTGAGATATTTGCAATTTTCAAAATTATGGAGTAAATAGCAGTGAAAGCAGATATGTTCAGTCATGACTCTTATTAGTCCTCAATATTTGTTGAAGTGAAGCTGCTGTTATCCTGTAAAGGAGCTAATTCTTTTAATTTTAGTAATTGATTAGATCATGTGAAACTAACAGTCTTTTTTCTTATCGTTTCTTTCTTTTAGATTACAAAAGGTGTGCAAGATTGCTAACGCGATTAGCAATGAGTCCGCTCTGCATGCAGTCATAAGTTTTGTATGTGAGTATTTATTTTTTCTTCTTGAGTTACTCTTGGTGTTTTACATCCCTCGCTAAAACAGAAATGATCAACATGGACATGCAGATGTATACTTTGTGTTGAAGAGATTCAATCTCTGACACAGAGTAAATCTGTCAGATGTTCATCTGAAGAAGACTGATCCTTCCTATAATCAGAAACATATCTCTTTTACATCTGTCCAACATTTGGATCTTGTACAGAATATGATCTATCCTTGATCTCCGAAATGTTTTCATGCCAGAACGAAATCTTCTCCTACCATAGCTTCAACATTTACTTTCAGACACTTCTAAATTAGTTAAACTTGGACTTAAACTGTTAAGAGGAAAACAGACATGCACTTTGGGATGATTTTGAGTAATGATAAATGAAAATCAAAATCCTCAAATGTGTTTACATTTTAAAAAATCACTAATAAATGTCTTTCAAGATTATGGACAATATTCTTCCTTGGAAATTTAAAAGACTCGTTCCCACTTAGCACAAACACTTGTTGGCACATGCCACTGCCCCAGAAGGGCAAAAGTAGTTCATACATTTTGGGAGCATTTACTTTCTCACAATTGCAACAGGCTGGTAGACATAGCTTTTTTTTGTTGCCTAATAAATGAAATCACTTGAGAAATTGATTTCTCAAGGTTATTGCTGTCTGATGTTAAAATGTACATAACGGTGTGACGTGTTTAAGTGTGCCGAACGTTAAAAACGGTATCACTCCTCTACATTTTTTCCCATAACTGGAATAAAGAATTCATTTAATTTAATCATATGAGCAACTTTAGATAATGCCAAGCATTATCGGATGTTTTCAGAAGCACATGACTACATCCCTGAAGTCAAGGAAGGTCCCTGAATGTCGTCAGTGAAATAATTCTGGATGTGTTCTCACCCCTTTTTTAAGGCAATCTCTAAAATTTCCTCTTTCTCTGCTGTCTTGATGCCTTTAAACCTAACATAGGTAAAAGCAGGGTTCACATTGGATGCAATTATGTCCAGACTGATGAGTGATTGCCACACACAAGCTCATTTCCCTAAGTAGTCATTCATGGTCATTGGGTTTAGCTGGTAATAATGTAATTGAAGAGACTGACACGTCCTCAGGAATCAGATAATAGGATCCTGTCTTCGTTGTTCTGAGAGCTCACGTGTGTCACGATTGACGAACTTCAGAAGACGTATGAAATGAGTCATGATTCGGCAATTCTGGTCATTTCTCATGAACTTCGGCAGCCCAGTAATGATCCCTCTTTAGAAGCTGACAACATGACTTCCTTAGAAAGATGTGAAGATGTGATAAAATCTTCAGATCCAGCATTGAGCCACGGGATTTTGATTTAAAAAAATAGAACTTTAAAAAGTGCAGAAACTGCCAATATTTAACTATGCATTTTTGTGTTGCGATTTAAATTCCAGGTCGCCATATGACAGAAGAGGGATCAATGTGTTGCCAAGGAAGTGCCTTCAAACCCACAGCAGACATGAAGACGTCCTTTCTGTGTGTGTTTATAGTGTCTATGTTTTTGCTGTTGGTGTTGTCATAACTCAAAATGATGAATGGATATTGTTGGTTGTTAGTGAGTGAAATGGACCATATATTTGTAAGCAAATAATTTAATACATCTATTTATTGAAAGGACATATAAATATATGTAAGGATTTAACAGTTACTGAGATTCTGATAATTTTGGTTATAAAAGTCATGAGTGATGGAAAGAAAATGTATTTACTTTATTTTCTATATAAATTCCACTTTTGCTAATTTGCTGAAGTTATACTCCATCTTTGTCTTCATCACGTTTTATTTGGCACTTGAGTGATTGTTGACAATAAGACCATATAAAATAACTACAATGGTGAAAACTCACTGCATTACTGAATAAAGAATACTGAAGCACAGGAGGCTTTGCATTTTCTTTACATTTTTCTTTTTTCTAATTCATGCCAAAAGTGGAGTCAGGCAGTGCGATGGGTGAGACCGCGAACGGAGCCCACGGGAGTGGACAGTTTGTTCTTGGCACGGCATGTGATGCGTTTATCTAAATGCACTTCACTTTTAACAGAAAAAAGCTGTCTTCTGCTCATCTGAATTTTTAAACAGTCGGGAAATAAGCTGGGTTTCATCACAACCGTGTTGCTATGGGATTGCTTTTTTGAGTGAAATGCTTGTTTTGCACTTTTCATCACCTTTTTCAGGCGCTGCTGTCCCTGCCATTCAGAGCAGGTGCTATGATCACTGAGTCGACTCACTCACCTCCCTTTTTTTGTTGGAGGTCACTGCAGATCGTCTGGCAGACTCTCGCGTTTGCAGTCACTCACTTAATCAAGGCTATCAGATGCCTTGGAACGAAGAGGAGGTTGAGCAATCCATGCTCAGTCAAAAAAAATAAACATACATTAGATAAAACCACAAAATAACTCCCACAAGAAAGCACAAGTTTAATGCTTGAAAACATCTGCTTAGTTCAAGGAAAGTGCTTGTGAGGAAACTCAAACGCAGTGAAGGAAGCTGACTGATCTGAGCTGACTGATCTGTATCTGTATTGTGGTGTTTGAACTTCTGAACACTTGTCACACGAGAGTGAAATCTGAACCACTTCTCACATTGTGTTCCAGTTTACTTGTTCTCGGGCCAGATAAGGTTTATTTTCTCATGTGCGTTTTCTTTATCGCTCCACAATTAGAAGATACCAAAGACTGCACATACGATATGGAAATCAAGACAAACAGAGTTGGCTTAGAATAAAAGCTCCCTTGTAATGAAATTCAAATTGACCATTTTAATTTTCTATAGCGTTTGGACTACCAAAAATGCCATAACGTCCCCTGGAACCACAGAAGTGGGAGATTTATCCTCCCTTCTGGTCTGGAGTATATTGACAGTGATTGTTTTTTGTTCAAGTAGTGAAACAAACACTGAGTCAGGCACACACTCGTACACATGCACACAAGGAGGGTTGCTGGTGGATAAGGTTCTGAGAAAACACAAACTACAAGCCAAAGATTACAACAGCTCAGTTCTCACGTCAGCTTGTCTCCACAGACTGAGGGGGAGCCTTTTGTTTCACAGGCTCATGCATTATTCACTAATAGTTTGGCTTTTCGCGCCATCATTATAAACTCATCTGCGGAAAAAAGTTGAGTTGGTGAGAAGCATGTTTAATGGTGTGAACAGATACCGTCGCTGCAACTGGTATCTCAATCTAGGCTATGTTTCCAACTTGATATGAGGTTTGTCTCTCAGGGCTATAAACCATGTGATAGCCTCTGCTGCACAAATCACAGCCTCCTTAAGAATGGAGGAGTTCAGCTTTGAAATTTATGCTTCACCCAACCTCTGTATACTTGTCAAACTTGCACACATAAATCCACCCTGAGCAACATGTGGCAAAATATGCGGTGATTACCTGAGCCAATTAAGGAAACGGCTGAAGCTATAAAAGGATTAAGCTGCTAAAAATACAGCTTGCACCTCGTGGGGACGCAGAGGGGATCCCTTTCCCTCCGGGTGGGCAGGACAGGGACACAGGATCCTAATCTGAGGAGGATATCACTTATCTGGAGACAAACAGCACAGATTAGGAGAGGAGACAGAAGATGCACTGGGGATAGCATGTGGGAGGGCTTTAACACAATTACACACAAGCATCAAATCCCCTCTCTGGTACCTTTGAGAAATTTGGTGTAATAAATAGTAAACAGAGACCAAAGCCATGCCATTTCCTCCCTGTCAGACTGCATCCGGCCTTGCCAAAGCCCAGGGGTGAAGAGAGGAAACACCTTAATGTCGTCACCTTCTGTTCCAGTGTTATGGCCAACAGCTCCTTAAGCATTTTCACATTTCCAAACCAGAAACTTCAGCATGCTTTGGGGAACTTTTGTGGTAGACCAAGACAAAGTAGTGCACAATTGCACATTTTTATTAAGCCTGTTTTAATTTGATATGTCTAAATAACATCCTTTACAAACAATTTCCACTTGAGAGATATTTAATCTTAGAGGTTTCCGAGACAACACTAAGTTTAGCGATCAGAAGCATGAAGACCAAAGGAACAGAGCAGACAGGTCAAGGGTAAAATAATCGAGGAATTGAAAGCAGGGTTAAGCTACCATGCAATATCCCCTTGAAATATTTCATGAACTCTTGTTTAATTCCAGACCAAAATACTATTGAGAACTTTAGATAATACTTGAAAATTGACATTCAAATGTGTTCTCCATCCAATCTGACTGGGTTTGAGCCATTTTCTTTTCTTTAAAGAAAAATAAGAAAATGATTCAGTGTGTAGATATTAAAAGCTGCTGGACATATTCAAAAAGACTTGCACTGTTTTTCTAACAATAGTGTCTTCACAGTTCTGTCAGAAAAATAAAGCAGCTGCAGCTGATTCAGAACCCTGGTGCTCATGTCCTCACTAAAACTAGGAGAACAGACCCTCAGGTTAAAATTTCTCACACTGGCTCCCTGTAGCTCAGATAATATACTTTAAAATACTTTTGTTAGTTTATAAATAACTGGCTGGCTTTGCACCAGAATACATTAAAGATCCGACATTGTGTCAACCTTCAAGATCACTCAGGTCTTCTGGTTCAGCTTAGGTCAAACATGGAGAAGCAGGATTCAATTTGACTAAACACTGTTCAATTGTTTTATTCGTAAGAAAGTATGTTTTTAAAAAGCATGTCATTTTACTTCAACTATAATTTTTGCACTACTTGGTTTCAATCTATCACATAAAGTAAAATACTTTGAAGGTTGTGGTTTTAAAGTTCAAGAACAGTTAATACTTGAACAGAACGCTGTGCTCTAATTTTAAAAGACATCGTCATAAGTGGTGAATTTGAACGTCTGGTGCAATTTCTTGATTGTTGCTAACGGCTCACTAAGGGCAATTCATTGGCCTGATTTTTGTCTTTAACCCTGCAAACCAGCTTGTCGAACATATTTCATGCTGGCACACATGGCATGGTTACTTATGACGTATATCAAACCACCTCTCCTCTCATGCGCAGAAGACTTTTGTGACAAAAGTGCACACGATAATCCAATTTTGGAGACCCTTAAGGCTTTATTCAGGCAAAGCATTATATTTATAGTGCACGCAGTAGCCACAGTGGCTGTAAAACTGTCAGAAGGTGAATAGATTTACACCATGTCTCATGATTAATTCATTTCTCTTCTTATATCTTTTGGGGAATGCACAAATCCCGCATGAGTCACCAATAATATACATTCAGACAACAAGACCTCAATTAAGGATTTGACAACTGAAAGATGAATAAGCTGTCATCATCACAGTGAAATAGTCCGCAACAGTTTCATTGTGCCAAAGGGAAAATGTTGACAGCAAGTGAAACAAACAGGTTCTGTTTTGTGAAAATGTGTTGATGCACATTTTGACCCAAACCACAGCTGATCAGTGATTTGGTCTGTGGTGTGCAGCGAGGAGGGAGCTGCTTGTTCTGCCGGCTGAAGGGTCTTTGATCCCCCTGTGCTTGAGGTGTTGGCAGTAAGTATCTGCCACCCCCTCTGCATGTCCCACACTGAGAGCGCAGTGATGCCTTTCAATTTGAAGAAAAACCAAAACAAATTACTGGAAGACATCTTTCTCTTCAATCCTTGTTATCCCAACCTGATGAAATCATGTGATCTGTTTATTGTGCCGAAAGAAAAAGCTTGAAGCTCATGATTAAAATGAACAAATAAAAAAAAACTTAAGACAATAAATGTTTTATTACAAACAGGGATATTTTTTGATTATTTCTGCTTTAAATGTCAAGGTTAGCAACATGTCTTAATGCAAATGTTAGTTTGAGCTGAACTGTGAAGCCAGATGATAAGTCATAAATATTTTACATCGAATGTGCTCATTAAGTAGTTATTCACATTTTGATTCCAGTGACAAAATTAGATACATGAATTTAAATACACTAAATTTAAATACAAATTCAAATTTAAATACACTTAAATACATCGACTGAGAAAAAAAAAAGACTATTTTTCCATTGGATTCTCAGTCTAGTAATGGATAAAAGCAAGGATGCTGTTTGCTGATTGGATATGATACACGCAACTTTCAAAAAGCAAAAAGATGATGTTTGTTATTATCTTAAAAAAAACATAAAAATTGCCATTTACATGAGACTAAAAAAACATGTCCCAAATTATTTATACCCCTCTCACTAATAAAGAAAAAGCCTATTGTGAAATATAGCAATCAAACACTACTACATGCAAGCTAATGACTTTCCACTGATATTATTTAAGGTTGAAAGGCCTCCATCTCATCAGTCTCAAACTTTGAAAATGTAATCAAACTGAGCCACTTCATTTTTTCTTTTTGAGATTTGCAAAGGACATGCAGGATTTTCAGTCAAGACCCACAGAATCCAGCACTATGCAAAGATCTTCAAGATTTTACAACCAGAATTGCCCATTGAATGGCATCATTAGTGATCTTTGCTTTTGTTTTGTTTTTTTAAACTTTTTATAACACTAATCTTGCAAGAGAAGTTGTAACTTTTGACTACCACATTCTCAGTTTCCAGTGTGCAATTTTAATACTTTATATGAATACTACTGTAACTCTGTGGAATGTAGACATTTTCATCTGTTTACTCAAAAAAACATCTGTTCACAATTAATCTGTCCAATAAAGATGTTTTAGAAAAACATGGAGTATTTGGGTGCAGAGGCTTAAATATTCCCATAATCTCACAATCCAATAAATCAATAGGTATGAACAATTTTAGACAACCTCTTGCAAACATATCCACTCCGCTACTTTAAATCTAAATCTGGCGAGTGGGTATGATTAATTATGGGCAAAAATGTAAAAACCACCGTAAGAGCAAAATAAGAAATAAATTTGTTAAACAAAGAAGACATCACTGTTTGTAGAAAATTATTGTTTTATTATCTGCCAAAAATAAAGTTTATATACATAAAATTGTGGTGGAAAGCATTTTAAAAGTATTGCTAAATAGTAAAAGGCCACAAAAAGTTTACATTTAGTTTTTTTTTTTTTTTATGAAATCTTCAAGACTCCTTGTAAATAAAAGAAATCTCATTTAGGAGTAAATATGATTAAAATGAAATATATTTGTGATTAAAGGAAAAATGGTTACAGCAACAAGTACTATGCAGGAAATTGTTTTTAATACTGACTATTTTTAACCATGTTTTCTAATTGTATTGATTTAATTTTTACATTCACATTTTAAAATTAGAATTTAAACTTTTAACCCAGACACTGAATTCATGCTGTGACTTGTTTTTTTTGTTCACTATGTTTTTCTTTTTAGCATGTTTTGTAGGAAAGAAAGAGATACATTTACAGTCAAAATAACATCAAAATGGTTACATTTGAACATAGCCATTATTTGAACATTTTAAACAACATGATTACTCAGAGAATTGGTTCGGCCTCATTCCAGTTGACTGATGCATCTTTCCACCTGCATGAAAACAAAACCAAACTTTTTAGGACACGAAGAACAAATCCAGGTAAACACAAAACGACGTATAACTTTTATTTAACTAAAGTTATCAATTATTGAGCACATAAAGAAAAAGAAAAAAAATAGGTAAAACAAAGTCCTACCGTGTCCTGATGCAGAGCTCAAGTGGAGGAATGAGATCAACGTCAACTTCCTGGTGTTTCTGTGCCAATTTGCCGACAGCTGAACAGAAAATTTTTAGTTTGGTTCAAATCAAAGTAAAGCCATTGAAAGAAAGGTCCAAATAGATGAAAACTGTTAGTGAGGTAAAACATGGCAGCACAGCTGCTCATGCATACTCTATGTCTAAATCAGTCACTGTCTAATTATACTGTAATTAGAATTAGTAGCATCGAAAGGGAAAAAAGCATTAATCATCAAGTATTTCCTGGTGTCAGGGAACCAGGAGAAACAATCTATAAAAAACTAAGAACATATTCGAAGCATGTAACTGCATTTAAAAACAAGGATGTCTAGATCTAGAGAACTACAATACAAACGTACAAACAGTGAGGCGGATTTCCTCCTGTTGATTGGCCAATCCATCATAATAATACAGATCAAACTCCAGGTCTTCATCTTGATTGGTCAACAGCTCCCTCTGCAGGCCAAACAGCACACTGAAGTGACTTTCACTGCACACCACCCAGATGGGGTAAGAGGGACACTTCAGGTAAGCCCCCACCTAAGGTAGACAATATGAATATTTAATGTTTTGGCATGTAAATGCTAGTCTAACACAATTGTTAAACTGTTTCTGCTCTGTGATATTCTGTACTTGCAGGTATCCCAGATGTGTCTACCATCACCGTGAAGAATTCAATACAGCTCACCTTACAGATATTATAATGTTCAAACAAGGACAGCAGGCCGACTTGGCATCGGTCCTTAATTCCCTTAAGCAAAGTCATGTTGTCGTTTCCTGAGTCCAGCTCTACATCGTTGTCAAAGACGTTAGAAACCGCTCTGCCACAGAGCAACAGATTCACCAACTCCTGAAGGTAGGGGAAAAGAAAGAAAAAAAGAAGACAAGCATTGATGAAGAGGCAGGAAAAAGAAGAGGAAATATACATGGAAAAACAACATTTAGACAGGATATTTAGAAATATTTTTTGTCTCTCGTTTTCTTCTATTTTGTACTGAACCAGTTCTGGGAAATACTCAAAACCAGCCTTTGTAGAAACTCTGTAAATTTGGCTTGACATTATCCCACTTAAATAGATTTTTCAAACCTGAGTGCAGTAGCCATGAGCTCCTATCAGTGGGTTTGTATGCAGGTCCATATCCGCTCTCACTCTGAGAATATAAAAAAAAATTAATTGACAACAATACAACCCATTTCAAAGCAAGTTCTTCAGAACGTCTTGTTTTGAAGAGCCACGGAGGGTTTGCATCTACTTGTCAATGGATCGAGAAAGAACAGCTGAGATGACCAGCAGAATGCATCCGAACACCCCCATTTCATACTGGGGAATAAAATACAAAGAGCAAAAGCATCAAAACAGAATATCTGGCAGGCAGGATGGAGAGAAAACTGAGAAAAATGGCGAGTTCTTCACCTGCTCAATATGCTGCTCTAGAATGACCTGCAGATCTTTGATGTTATCCACAGAGAAACACGTAATCTGGATCAGAAACACAGACTTGAAAATAAAAGCTTTACAAAATGCACCGAAAATACAGAAAAACATAATAATTCAACATTAAATTATGGGCCTTAAATTATACAACTTGAATATTTTTTTACAAATTAAAATTATATGCACAAGCTGGAATTTGTTGTGGATAATCTACACAAGCTTAAACATATAGTCACCGATTCAGACGCCCTCTGGACCAGACATTTTGTATCTACCAACCACATTCAGATAATGGATGGACTGATGGTTTCGTGGCATGGACCCTAGCTAGTTTTAAGCATATACCATCAAGCTTTGAATAGAGTTGAGGTCTAGACCATTTCCAATTGGGTTTTGGATAATGGTCCGGTTGAAAACTGATTTTGTCCAAGTTTTAACAAGTCAGTTGAAACTGAATAATTAGTCATTTCACTTTGTGCGATGCACAAGTATCACCGACAGCTGAAAAAATGATGCCACCACCACTATGCTTCACATTGTTCTTTGAGCGGAAAGCCCATCAATCTTTGCTTTGTCTCACAATCGGGCTTTCCTCCTGAAGACACTCATAAAATCTTGCCTCATTGTGGAAAGTTACTCTGGTATTCCAGAATGTTCCCATTTATAAAGGGCTTGATGCTTTGAGGTTCTTTCGTTGTTAATGAACATCATAATAGAATCTAAAGGCAACCATCTTGATGAGGCTGAAAACAACTCGATATTCCAGTAGAACAATTATGCCAAACATGCATCAAAACTAGTCTTAGAATGGATAAAAAAAAAAATTAGACAAGTTTATAAAAATTATAAAATGTGTTGGTCCTAACCCTGAAACATCATTTAAAAAGGCCAAGAAGAATCTTTGTACCTTTTCAAACAATCCCTCAGATCTGTAGTGTCCAAATGCGGGGAAATGGCTTCTTTCTGAATTTCTGTTATGAAAAAAAAAACAAAAAGATGAAAGAAAGCAAAAGAATGTAAACACTTTAAAATAGTGGTACATCTGGTCAAGCAGTTCCATGGGGGAGAGTTCTCAGATAAATAGGTTTGACAGGTGGTGGAGATGTGAACCCAGTTTGTCAGAGATCCCTCATCTGAATCAGATATACTGAACTGATCTGACCTTAGATGACATATTCTCACAACTTGAGATAAATATGAAAAGACAATGGTGTGGTTCTCTATACTAGCTAAAAGCCTTTAGTGACCTAAAATAAGTAAGCTCAGGTTGCAGCAGATATTATGTTAAAAAGTAACCTCAGCATAAGAGGCAGGTATTTTAACTAATTAACAGGCGTTGTCTTACATTGCAACTACAGCTTGTTTTTCCTCCCCGGCTCTCCACAAAACTTCAACCAGAGCCAAAACAAGACAGCGTCTTCTGGTGCTGCTGGAAGGTCTTAGCCGTCTGAAAACAACATGAAACGCCAATCTTAACCAGCTTGTCTGCACTTCCAATCCAGATGATACAGATTTTATATAACAAACGAATACCAAGTTGTGAATAATTCTGAAGTGAAGGGAAAATAACACATGGTTTCCTCTTTGCAGAAAGGAGAATGCAAGTAATTTGTGTGCAGCTTTAGATAGGGATCAAAATTTTAACTACCGCATGAAAGCTTTCAAGAAACCAGCGTTCAATTATCTTATAAATGAAACATGCTGACGACAGAATTATGATGTGTCGGTGACTTTCTTCAGGAGGGAAAGCGAAGCTGTCTTGGGAGAAAAAAAGTTGATGCAACAGAAAGACCAAACAGCCAGACTGACAAGGAAACAACTTAGAAAAAGTATATCACATACAATCACAATAAAACACATTTATAGTTTGTGGTTATGTAGTGCCAACATGTAAAAATGTTAGATTAAGATCCAGAAAGGTAAAGGTTTGGTGTGAAAGCTCACTTACTGCAGGATAGCGTCTCCGCCATCAGCGTTTTCAAACAGAAGCTTCTTCAGAAAAAAAGCCTGAATTGTTGCCAGGACTCCACAAGGACCACCCTGAAAAAAAAATGTTTTAATAAACAAAAAACGTATGAAGCATAAAGAGTAACTTTAACAATAAAAACAAGACTAAATATGTTCTTGAATTTATTTTAAAGTATGATAAAATCACCTTTCTCTGCACAATCCCGTATCCGAGGTCAGGTGTGTCAGAAAAAGTAAAACCCTGGTTCTTCCACTCAGTGCTAAAACAACTTAAGCCAGAACCCAGAAGAATTGTTTTCAATTCCTAAAAGAAAAACGACCATTAAGCAAACAAGCTCAAATCAAACAGAATCTGTCCCTGGATGGTCTCTGTATCAGTGCGGTCAGAAACACACCGTGGCGTTGCGATGGTCCATGGGACGGCCTGGAAATGTAAACTTTGAAACGGCTCTATGAAGAGGCACTTCTGGCAGACCACCAGAGTCATCAATGTCATCTGAAAATGTAATAAAACACATCCATTTGGCAAGTCAAGTTGTTAAACACATCTATGACATTTCTTTCTATCAGGACTTACCTAAAACCATCTCAGCCACATTCAGCTCATGGGCATCTGGTTTAGTCTTTACTCTGCAAGAAACAAGATGCAAAAAAACCTCTGATAACCTTCTGAATACACTTTCACTATTATCAAAACGTACAATCCGACTAGTAACAAATAAGTACTTACTTTATTGTATTTACTGTTCTTTGTCCTTTACTTCTGAAGCCCTTTCCTTCCTGGTTTTCCTCTTTTGAATCAACAGACTCTAGATTTCGTCCTTCCCAGCTGGATGTGGTTTTGACAGTCAACTCAGGTCCATCCTGAGACTCCCTGCTTTCCTCATCCCTGATGAACAATGGTTGAGAAACTTCGACCCTCCGACTCTGCCTTTTTCTGTTAGATTCCTGATACGAAAACATAATTTAATTATGGAGGAAAAATATCAGAAATATACCATCTATAGGTTTCTAAGGTAAATACCTGAGCTACTGGTCCGGTCACCATGCCTCGCCTGATGCGGCTAGTTTTGTTTTTCGAGGCGACCCCAGAAATTAAACATTTACTTTCTATCTCTTTTTGGGTGTAGTTCTCCTGTTTAGTAGTCATTGGTTTCTGGCCTTCTTGGTAATCTGTGTTGTCAATTAAGAAATTGTTTGGATTCAAGGAAGTGGATCCATCCTTCTTAGAAATCATTGATAAATCTGTCACCGGAATGCTGCATATTTCTTTCACTTCAGGACTGTAAAAAAAGAATTCCATGCAAGTAAAATATAATAGCGTCAATGGAATAAAATAATGCAACTTTAAAGCTGTTAAATACCTCAGTTCGCTGTGTTTGCTAGGACAAATTGCTGGTGTAATTTCATCTGCTTTTGTTTCATTTATCATTGATGGCGATCCTGCAGGGTAATCAGACGTTGAGCCTGTATTTGCGACCATATGTTGAGAGTCTCCTGTGGGGATATTTTCATGGTGTAACCGTTCAATGCGATGCTTCACGATGATTTCCAACAATGTTTTCACAGGCGATTTCTGAACCTGCAATTTTAAGAATGTCAATTGCAGACTATTTAGCCAGTTATCTATATAAATGTATGGCATTTATCGATTTACCTTATTTTGTCTGTAGAGATCTTCGATGTTGAGCATCTGCTTCAGCAGTGATCGGTTATTGATACTGGCCGGCGTGCGTGGATGTTCCTCATCCATACAAGCAATGGTCCTTTTCAGGCCCTATGCAAAAAAAAAAAACATAGGAGGCATGAATGTATGGTGGGATGGGTGGATACATGGAAGGGGAAAACAAAGAGAGGAACATTTATAGATGAGGAATTTTTTTTATACACAGCAATAGTAAGAAAAGTTCATCGAGAAGGCCAGCTCTGTCCTTGGATGCTCCCAGTGCAGGAGGTGAGAGACAGAAGAACCAAGGAGCAAGATCACAGATTATTCCTCCTAGAAGCTGACTAGAAGGAAGACATTGTAACCATCACTACTCCCAACAAACTCAAAACACCCCTGCTGTTATTTGCTTAGTTTTTTTCTTATTTCAAATAACATTCCTGCTGTTATTTTCACAATTCTGTTGCTTGTACAGTCTATTGTTGTTTTGAAACACAAATATCCATGCATATTTTTATTTAAGTGATCCTTTTAATTTGAATATACTAATTTTAAAAAATGTACTACTTTTGTGATGTTGGAAATTTGTCCTTACTGTACAGTCTGTTATTCAGATTTTTAGATATTTTATCTTAATGTAAATATGCCTGCTTCCACTTATCTTTAACTTTCTGCTGGTACATTTGAATCTCCCCACAATAGGACAATTAATGATATTTCTATTGTATTTGTGCATTAGTGTGACCAATAAATAAAAGTAAAAACTTCAAAATAATATCATTGGCACTCTGACACATACTGTATGAAAAAGATGAATGAAAAGTACTAATTTAGTTCAAAATCTCAAACTTCAATCAATGATACTTACTGGGAAAACAGTTAGTATAGTGACATTCTTTGCTCAAAATTTGCAGGTAAAAATCGTGTTATGATTTATGAGTGTCTTCAAGAAAAATAAAAGTTTAATGCCGCCTCACCGCAGCTACTTCAGCTCTAGGAAACACAGAGTAAAATGGTTCTATATGGTTTATTAATGAGTTTATTTAGGCTCAAGAGCACTAGGAAAAATTATAAAATCTTCAGCAACATTTGAGCTGCAGCTGCTTGTATGATATGCATCACTTTTCCCCATGTACTGTTTTAACTAAGCAAATCAAATCAGACAAAGCAAGAACGCTGATTAAAAAAAGATTAATGATAAACAGAAAACATGTAAAGTCTGCTCCGATTAATATATCCCATTTGCTTTATCAATGAATTGCATATTAAGACACATAATAGTCCCAATATTGCTATAACCTACAGCTTTTCAACCACTTTTGGGGTTTGTGCTTGATTCAGTTGTTCTCTTTATATATGTAAATGAAAAAAAGTAAAGCAAAAAGTCAGCGTAAACACCATATCAGGGAACATGTCCCGAAATAACATGCTGACCACTGAGGGTAATGCTAACACGAGCTAGGTAGCTAGTTAGCCAACGGTCTTCACAGAAACAGAGTTCTGTTGACACCTAGTCTTCGCGGACTTACCTTCCTGCTCAGATATTCCCGCACTAAAGACGAAGAAATCTCTTCCACCGAAGGGACCATGATAACAGTAGCGTGTCCAGCTGCAGGAAATTCAACAAAAAATGAAGCGGCGGTGGGCGGTGTACGCTGCCCTGCGCCGACACCGCAGATCTTCCGTTAGGTGGATGGAACAATAACGAGACGAGAAATCCCACCAGGAGATACTACTGTTGGCAAAGTGTCGTCTGAAGTGGTGCCTCCTCCGTTGTGGCTTTAATTAAAAGAAATTGTTGTACGTTGTACAAATTGGTTGTCAGATCAGGAGGACTGATGAGGGTATCAACATGTTTTATAGATCAGTGAAACAGCAGCTGGTTGTCCGTCAATGCCTGTTACCATGGTGATAAGTGTCGCTCTGGTGTTCAACAAGAACATGCAGAAAAACTATCATGGTCAAAATAAATTAATCTCAGAATTCTGAGGGAAAAAGTCAGAATTCTGACTTTACTTTTAGAATTCTGAGATTAAAGCCAGAATTATTTATTTATTTATTTATTTTGCAGTGGCCCCTAATCTTCTTCTGTAGGTTCATTTATATCCAAAAAATAAAAGTAAACCTTGAAAGGATAGCGTTTGGCTTTATTATAATCAGTCAAAAAGCTGTTTGTCTTTGGTAAATATGTTTCACAGTATTTTCTAGAGCTTTATTAGGTTAAAATTGACCTTTACGCTGCAAAATTGTTTGTCTTAAATGTGGAAGAAGACATATAAATTAAGGCTGTAGTTCCCAAAGTTGTATCACTTTGTAAATATGGGATTCTCAGATTCTTTTCACCTTAATACCAAAAATGACAATGAAAAAGCATACGCCTTTTAGTAATATTGCTAGAGAGAGAAAAAACTGGACTTTTTATGCTAATTATATTGTCCTTGTAGCATTTGCTCACTGACTGTAAAAATACTTATACTTAACTAAGAGTGATTTAAAGTGACTAAACCAGCATTATTTATCATTCACAATATCATTATCATTATCATTATGAAAACATATAGTGATGGGAACTACACAAACTAAAGGTTTCAATCATTCATCAAAAGACATCAAAAAGATGCATTTTTTTCTTCAATTTTATTAAAACTGGTTCTCTATTTATAATATAATAAGACAAATCATCAGGCTAGCCTAGTTTTATTTCATTATCAAACAATAACAGATTGTTCTTGACAAATAAACAATGACATCTGAATCAAGAATTTAGAGAAAATCAGGTCGGTGCATGAAAAATAATCAACAATTAATTACTTTTGTCAGATTCTGCATATAAAAATTAGGATGTACACATGAATTTATTTCCTGCAAAATGTGACCAATGCAGTCGTACCTTGATAAGTGTTGCCTCTTGGTGTGAGATCCGGTTAGTCTTGTTTGCTGTTTATGGACCATAAAAGTGTGATATTTACAATGTAGATCAAAAGCATTTTGAACTGATTAACATTGCTGAGGTTTTGCAGCAATAACATATTTGAAGCACAATGCGACCCCTGGTGTTGAAACAGGAATCTGTCTGTTTTGGCACAGGTATAATCCAAACTCCCTACAGGGTGGGCAGCATTTTTCATTGAGCAATACGTAAACAACATAATTCCTTGTGTGTGTGTGTGTGTGCGCATGTGCTGTGTATCCTTGTCTTAGGAATGCCAAGCATACTGTCCGTCCCTCTACCATTTGACCACAGTGGATGATGTTTTACATTGAAAAACAACAGGGAGGGGCTTCAGTAGTCATAAGCTGCAAGACAGAAACAGAAGAAATGCTATGAAAGTTTGTTTTTCAGCCCGAGTTCCTGAACAAGAAGAGCATGCAATCCACTTTGTAAAGTGAGGTAAATTCCAGAGAAAGATCACCATGCAGGCATGCAGTCACACCAGAGTGGTCTTACTTTCTATTGTGAGAATGCAGGTACTTGCTGCTGTGCCCCTGCTGTTCACAGCCTTGCACATGTACTCCCCCTCATCCTCCGGGAAGGTCTCCGGCAGGTAGAGGCAGTACGTCTCTCCTCTTTCGATGTACTGATAGTCCTCACAGTCCTGGAGCATCTCTCCCTCGAACCACCAGGTGATCTCTGGCTTTGGCTCTCCGGTGATCTTAACGGTGAACCGAACTGGCTCAGAATCCACCACCGACTGGTTTTTGAGGGGCTTCTTAAACCACGGCGCACCTGACCTCGCGTGATCTTCCTCATCTTCATAGGCTGCAGATCCGTTGATGATGCTGCCTTCATCCTCGCCGTCATCTTCCTTCTTCTGCAAACAGACAAAAACAGTCAAGTTCTCTTGCAGGCGTCAAATGAAGCCCAAGTGAGCCTAGTTCTAATTTGTGAGGTACTTTTTGCAGCGCAGCATCAATTTCTTGCTGTTCAAACTGCATCCTCTGCAGCTTCTGCTCCTCTATCCTCCTCCGTTCTTCTTCCTCTCTGGCCTTGGCCATTTGTTCAAACCGGGCCCGCATGTCCACCTTCTGTTTGAACGGTAGGTCGTCAGATCTCACCGAAGTTGCTTCTCTTTCTTCCTCCTCCTCGTCCTCAAATGCACAGGGAATATGAAAGGTTCAAACAAGATTTCTAAAAACACAGTATAAAAAAACATGGCCATTGTTTATTTGGAAGTCCAATTTGCTTAAACACCTTAACTTCCATGTTACTACAATATCCAATATTTCAATATGACGCTCTTTCCTCTAAAACTGGGCCTTTCTTCTGTTGTTGGTTGGTACATCAGTGTTTTTCACTGTGGATAACACTATCTTATCAGCTTCCCATGGTCTTGTTGATACACGTTTCTTAACAAATCCAGTGAATCTCTGAGATAAGTAGAACCGACCTCCTGACTGCTGGACGTTCCTATGCCCGAATTGTTTAAAAGCATTGTAATCTTAGTTTGAAAGCCTCTGAATTTGAATAAAACATTTTTCTGGCATTTCACAAATAGAAATAATCTTAATAATATTAAATTACCTAAATGGTTGTGTGTTATTTTTTTACAGAGTATATTTGTAGGATTTCAAGTCTATGCGTCTTTGAATTATTTTTCAAATAATTTAACTACTACATTTTGCTTTTTGATGTATTAGCTTTTGAAAACAATTTTCGTCTTTTGACACAAGATCTTGTTTGCTATAGAAGACTCATTCATATTATTAGGATTATTAGGATAATCATAGGATTATTTTAGGTTTTCAAGGTTCCTTGTCCATCTGCGAAAACTATGTTCTGCAGAGAAAAGAAAAATTCTTCATTTAACATTTGTGTCCTTTTACCTCCTGGGCCCTTTCAGCTTCTCTCTGTTTAATTTCGTCATCAATGGCCTTCCTCCGCTCTCGTTCCATCTCAATCTTTTTCTGGATCTCCTCCTCTGTTAGCTGCTTGATTTTCTCAAATTTGGACTTGAGGTTTTTGGCCTTAATGGAGCCAGTTTTCTTGAGTTTTGTCAGTTCTTCATATTCTGTGCTTATGACGTCTGAGCTTTCGTTTATTTCTTCCTGTGAAATATCACCACAAATTGAGTGTTATGTCATGAAAATTTAGAGCCACATTCCAAAATTCAAACAAAGAATATCAGAGTCATGTTCACAGACATTTGTTTGGATGAAGTCTAGCAAATTAATTCAAACCCTAAGTGAAGAGGCATCTAAAACAAATGTGGGTTTACACAGGACTCTAAAATTTAAAGCAAACCTCTCCCATCTCTTTTCTGAGCTGTTCAAATTCCTGCTTTTCCTGCTCCAGTTTCTTTTTGCGCTCCTCAGCTTTGCGTCTCCTCTCAGCCTCTTCCTTTTCTTTTAGGAGTTCCTCAAAGTTGATCTCCAATTTTCTGGGGTGTAGAGCCTCCTGAGAATCACTCTTCACCATTACCTCGTCATCTTCCAGCACCTAAAAGAATATCAGGTAACGTAACGTGACGTAACGTGACGTAATGCAACGTAACGTAATGTGACGTGACGTGACGTAACATGGTAACGCCATTCCCACTATGCATTTATAGTCAGCATGCATCCTGTTATTATTCTGCATGAAAGTCCAGATTGAAATTTGACTCTATTGTATTTTTTCAAAAATAATAATAAGGTTAAACTAAAAATAAAAAACCTTACTGTTTCATCTCCATATGCAGATTTTTCCTGATCCAGGATAGGGCTCTTAAAGAGATGATTTGGACATGGTAACAGCAGTACAGACATATCATTTGAGCCCATAAAATAAAATAGAAAACATATATAAGGACCAAATGTTTACATATATCAGTTATGAAAGTCTTAATCTTTTGGAAGTTTTAGTAATGTATTTGTACTGTTCTTGTTTTTCTTTCGTTATGGATAAAATTATAATACAGCATCATTTTGATCAATTTCTCTAATGTGCCATCATGCCTTGCAGGAAAGTATACCTTCAGCATGATGCTACCATGCTGAAGGTTTACAAGTTTCAGACGTCATGACCCTTGAAAATGAGTGGATTTTATTTGATCATCAGCTCCATAATAGGAAACAGTTGTGATTATGCCTTAACTATATTGATAGTGACAACAAATTTTATTTCTCTGCAGCCTGCTAAAGCCTGTTTAGCAAAAAATATCAAAAACACATTTTTAAATATTTGAGCTGTTCTATATGATTTTGTACTTGATATTAATAGAAAAATCAGCATAGAAAACAGTCTCAGAAGCATAATTCAAAGGCCAAAATTATTATGACTTTCATACCAATGATATGTTTATGTAAACTTGTGTAAGTGGAAGGCTGAACAACAACTGAACTAAGACATATTAGTAACCAGCCCAACACACAGGTGCTGTAAAATTTGATCACTGTGTCATTTGGCTCACCATGCTCTTGCGAGCCTCAGCAAAGAGCCTCTTCTCCTCCTCCAGCCTCCTCTTGGCTTCCTCCTCTGCTTTCCTCTGCTCCTCCTCACGTCTCTGCCGCTCTAAGTCTTCAAAGCTGGCGCAGATTTTCCCAGGTTTGCTGCCCTCTAGGTTCAGCAAGGCCATCAGCACTTCATCATCTTCATCTATCAGCTGAGAAACGAATACAATGCAAGTTTAAGGAGCTTTGGTAATGTCTGTAAATAATCTACTTCTTCTATGATTCCCCTGAATTTTTCCCCCTGTTACTATTTCCTTTTTTGGGGGCTATTCTGTGGATTTATTCTATCGATGTTTTCTGTTACTAACTAAACCTTTTATTTTTGATTAGTTCTTTCATACATAATAACTGAGGTTCAGTTAAATATTTCCTGTTTTACCCACAATTTATTACAATCATCAAAAAAGTCAGCAAATTCTGGGGATGTTTCCCCAGAAACAATTTTAGAAGATAGCCTGTCAGATTTCTTTGCAGGACAGATTCGAAAACCATGCACATAGTTATACAAATTATTTTTTTAAGCAAAAATGAAAACAATACTGACCATGCTCTTCCTTGCTTCAGCAAAAGCTCTTCTCTCCTCCTCCATGCGTCTCTTGGCCTCCTCCTCTGCTCTCTTGCGCTCCTCTTCAACTCTTTGTCTCTCCAGCTCCTCGAAGCTCAGCCTCAGTTTTCCAGGACGAATCTCCTCTTTGTCCTCCAGATCCTCCTGGCTGATGTCCTCATCTTCTTCCTAATCAGATGTAATCTTTTAGGTTTGCTAAACACAATCATAACTTTAATTTTGATTGTTTTAAGAGCTTTAATTGTTGCACGTGATGCTAAAGTTTGGATTTTAGCTATGTGAACATGTACATTAAATTAAAAACATGTTGCATTTTTTTGTATAATTGAAGTTTTTTTGTTTACCATTCCCTGTTTGGCCTCCTGAAAAGCCTTCTTCTCCTCCAGCAGCCGTTGTTTGGCTTCTTCTTCAGCTTGCTTCCTCCGCTGCTCCTGCCTTTCCTTTTCCAGCTCCTCAAATGTCAGCTTCAGCTTTCCAGGAGTCACTGACACCTTCTCTGAAGGTCGTTCTTCTTCATCCTTTTTCAAATAGAGAAGACCCTTATGTACACTGTCAGAGTGAGGCTGTAAAAGCAGCTTTAAAAAGTTTTTTTTACCTCCTGTTGAACAATAGAGCGCCGCTTGGCTTCCCTGAAGGAGCGTCTGTTTTCATCATACCGTCTCTTCTTCTCCTCCTCTACCTTTTTCTTCAGCTCCTCCTCTCGGCTTTTTTCAATGTCCTCAAAGTTCATCTTGATTTTGCCTGGAGGTCTTGACTGCTTTGCTGGAACCACACGTATCAGGATTGTGTCATCTCCTTCCTGTGAAATACATAAAAATTCATTGTGAGGTTTGAGGTGTGAGAGTGGGACACTCTGCAGGGATACTGTCACCATTTGCAGTGGGTCATTATGAGGGTGAGGGGTGTGAGTTTAAGATTGCCGAGTCTAAATCTGTCACAGGATGGAAGTCTACAGCAAATATAGACACTGGGATGTGTGGGAAACAGTTGGCAGGTCTGGGCTGTCTGCACCCAGCGGGTCACTTCTAGTTCCTTCTGGATTGAATCTTGTTAACCTCAAAGAAAACAGTTCAATAAAAAAAGTTGTGAGTAAAAGTTGTAAAGCAAGTGCTTAAAATCAAGAATTTTGAATCAGCATGCACACTAATTTTACACTTTTACATGATAGTCACTGTACATTCATTTTTAATCTATATGATTTAGCTTTACTTCATTTGTTGATGCAGGAATAGTTCAAAACTGCTTTTATTTCAAGAAAACTGAAAGCTCTCTGAAGTAGACATTTTTATTCTGTTCTAGTAAATTTTAACAAAATGTTAAATTTAAGGACGAATTGCATTTTTTAACATTTGTCAATCACTTGTAGATTTACCCCTATGGCTTAAAGAGAAAGATTCAATATTTTTAATCCTTAAAATTCAGTGTCCTTTTGGGGCAAATTTGGAAAACTAGGGGCAAGGAGAGGAGCTCACAAATACACTCAAATTCATAAACGTTTTCCCAGTTTACATTTTATTTTACTGACCCCATGATTACTCCACTGTCTAGTTTGAGAAGTCTTGATAGCAGTCATACTAAATGCAACCTAACAAAAAATATTAATAATCAATACCAAAAATATATATTTTCTAATTTAAACATTTTCCAATATAATTGGAAATTTGTTGAGTTGAGTATGATGTTAAATATTTTTAGTGTATAGATTTGATGTTTTCTCAACAAACAATATGCCATAGTGCAAATAAGATAAAAAATAAAAACACTGTGATGAAATATGAGACAGTAGTATGATGTAATCAGTGTAATATATTATCAAAACAATAGTCTTGTAAATTATTGCATTTAAGACAGAAAGAAGATATACATGTCATAAAATTGTATTCTCCTGTTTTAACAAACGTAGAAGAATAATTTATGCCAATAATTTTATATTGCACGATGGTGTTTATATAGGCATGTTGTACAATGTCTGTTCATGTGCAGGGACTCAGTCAGAACTGATTCCAGATCAGCTTTGTAAATGTGTTTCCAGTTTCTTAGTGGAATATTTTAGCTTCTACTTGAATCAAGAGAGAGAGGAGATAAAAGTGAAGGGATAGTGGTACCCTGGGACATGGGTTATAGGTTACAGACCTGCCTTTCTTAGATTGAAAGCATTCATTTAAAGTGAAGACTACCTGCTAAACTTCTGCATACAGTAACTTTACCTCAACCAACCCTTTGTAGGAGACTTCAAAGTTGATCTCCTACTAGGATTGTAATTCTGGCGGTAAACTAGTCAGCTGACAATATTAAGTCAGTTTTAAGATGTAGTATGTAGCAGTCCATAAAGTAAACATATTATCTCAATTACCTCTCATTAACAGCGTCCTGACTGAATTTTCCTTCTGTTATTCATTTCAGTTCTGTTAATGTCACTCACACTGCACTGAAGCAGAACTAGGGCGCCGAGATAGCAGGTAATTGCCTGTGATTAACCGTTTGGCACAAGAATACTTACATAACCCTTTCCTGAGAACTTAACAGTAAGGTTTGTGTTGTGTTATTTTTTTCTGTGCACAGCAATTGGAAATCTTTAGATCATTTACCTCAAGTCCTTCAATGTGACACACTGAACACGCCATCAGTTCATGGTCTTCACATGTCAACAATGCTACCGTTGGGTTTCAGACCTATATCTGACCCCTGCCAACTGTTCTCATCTCAAAAGCCACTTAAAATAACTATTCCAAGTGGCAGCAGAGGATTACCTCAGTCTTTACAGAGGAGAGTGACTCCATTGTCACCTTAAAGGCAGGACTGAACCACTCACTCGGGCCGCCATGCTTCTCAGTAAGATATGAGACTCTTTGCAACCAGTTAACCCTGACATCACTGACCTCAGCAGCTTTCTGAGCCAGTTCCTTCTTGATTTTGGCTTTCTCCATGTTGTCCTGGGCCTCCCTCTTCTTCCTCTCCTCCTCCATCCTCTTCCTCTCCTCTTCTTGTCTTTGTTTCTCCATTTCTGCAAACTTCCCCTTCACACTACCTGGATAAATAGCGCAAGAAAACGTAAGCCTTCAGCCTATCCACTTCTCTGCCATATTCCTATTAATAGCTGCATCCCTTTATGTGTCTTACCTGTGATTTTGGGGACGTAGGACTTTTCCACCTTTTTCGTTTTTACCTCCTCTTCCTCATCACTGGAAGCAAGTAGTTCTTTTATCTGCGGTAGATCAGAGAGAGAGAGAGTGGTTAGGTTAAGGTTTAGCTGGGATCATCTCTTCTGCCACTAAGGAGCCATACTGGTCCCAGCAAGAACTAGGGCCAAATCCCTGTTAATATCAGGGTCATGTGGCCAGTTGCTGGGCCTCTGATTGGCCTGCAGTGTAGCTGCACAGATACGGGATGAGCGTAGGTGTCCAACCCTGGCAGGCTCTGGCACGACAGTCTGCAGGAAGGTTGTTGTGTCTGCTTATCAACACTAATCCACTCACATAACATTGTATCACTGCCTTTATTTTATTTCCTGCAGACTGGAAGAAAACCTGTGTACTCTGAAAGTCTGGATCTTTGGTTTTATGTTTGCTCACTAAAACTGAGCTGAAAATCAAAATCCCATTAATTTGTTATTGAGCTAAATTAGATTTTTTTTATTCGTTTTTTTTTTAATTGGGAGGTTTTCTATGTAATTAAGATAATTTGTATCTAAACATCACTCATTCTCATCTACTGATAATAAATGCATGAAAATATAATGTGTATAAACAATAAATATACATATTTTCCACTTCAAACCAAACATGGGTGCTTACTGGGTGTTGAATGACCTTTTCTTTACCTGATAAGGGAGAGATTTATTTCTGTATTATAAAACCTTTGTATTTAGATCGATATTTATATCCGAGCAGCTTCCTGAACTCAATTAAAATTGATCACAAAAGGCCTAAATGTAAGATAGAAATAAGGATTTAAATTAAACCAACATAAACTGAATGAAGGATGGAAATAATAAATCACTATAAGATGCCTTTCAGATAAATACAAGGCTGCACTTTTAAAACATATCAAAATATTCACAATAAACTGTGTTAATTCCTCTGACAAGCTGCAGGTAACCAGAAAACACTCAAAAATAATAAATAAATGAAATTAAACTCCTTAGGGCTTGGGTGAATTTCTCACTAATCATTTCTGAACAGGCATTAAACACATTTGACTTAAGTTCTTTTTTTTGTTCATTAAGTATGTTGACTATTAAAGATTTCTTATTTTCTGAAAAATAAAATAAATGCACATTTCCTAAAGATTTAGCACAAACTTAATGAAAAATCTAAATTTCCTGGAATTAAACATTTAGGTTTAACTAGGTTCTAGGTTTAACTAATTGAACAGCTAGTTATTCTAATATTGCATGATCTGATGTAATCTAACATAAAGAAAATTAAGTAAAAGCTCCAAGATGACAAATATTGTGATTTTACACCATTTACACCAGCAAAATTGAACTTATACAAATTACCTAATTTGTAAAACAATAATTTGTTGCAGTTAAGTGAGTTGATTAGTGCATGTCAATAAAACTAGTGTTTAGTTTATGATTCAGTGCACATTAACTTTAAATGAAAACCAAAACAAACAAAGGCTGACAAATTATAAAACTGAAATTGGTTATTAAATGTGCCCATTAGTATTAAGGCAGTGTGTCTGGAGCTACAGCGCCTCTGGATTAAAGATCCTCACTCAGACTGGCAGCTTCGTCACCTCCATCATGCCCCATCATGCCATGCAGCTCACAGTCGGAGGTTAGTGTCGTTTGTCTCTCTTTGACCTGCTGCTTTCTGCGATTCCACTCCCTCTCCTTGACGTATTGATCCTTCCTCTTCTGCTGTTCGTCCCTGTTCCTCTGCCGGCTGCGCTCCTCTCTGGCTTTCTGCATGGCCTCAAATTTGTTTGTCACATCTCCTTTTTCTTTGTTCAGCTTCGGCACATAGCTCCTGGCCACTGGCCTTCTGGCCCTCAGCAGCTTCTACAGTTTGTATGGGAATTATAAAATGTTGCGAGTCAGGTTTGAAGCTTATACACAGTAAAAATGTTGGTGTTGAATTAACACCCAAAAGTGTGTATATGTGTCCAATTCAGCTGGTGTTAAAGTAACACTTTTGAAAGTGTTAAAAGATTGACACCCATTTTTTTGTTAAATTAACATTGGTCT
>CAEGAF010038204.1:0-32695 GCA_903067075.1 Micropoecilia bifurca | reverse complement strand
TCTCTCTCTCTCTCTCTCTCTCTCTCTCTCTCTCTCTCTCTCTTTCTCTCTCTCTCTCTCTCTCTCTCTCTCTCTCTTGCTCTCTCTCTCTCTCTCCCTCTCTCCTCTCTCTCTCTACCTTTAAAATCAGAGTTAAGCTGTTTCTCTGAAAAAGCCACCAATGAGTTTCTACTCTACTGCAACTACCTCTCTTTTCTGGATCATTTCTTTTTCTGTCTCTCTCTCTACTCTGTTCTTTCAAATGGGACACTGCTTAAGCTTGCTTACTTTACTTCTAACCAATTAATTATTTACTTAATTAACAAAGTACTTTCTTTTTTTTTTAACTTTACAACACCAGTTCTTGCACACGAATATTTCTTTTCCTCCACGGTCTTTTTTCCTCTTTCTGTATTTTCTTTAGGAACATCACATAAACCGGACTTATAAAAGGAATCACATTAACATTTCCCACTGAGCGTTATTAGATTATTGTGTGCAGAAAAAGAAACCGGGAAAGGGCTTTCGGCAACATGACGTCACTTCCTGTATGTAGCGGGGTGGGTGGGGAGACCAAATGACAGCTGGTTTGTTTTCATCAACAAGGGGGATCCGGTGTGGACAGTAAAGGTACGTCGTCTCGTTGTCCGAGTCCAGCTCAGAGTATTATCAGATCATTAAAACCGCATTTCTACGGTTTCCACCTGCTCTCCGTTTCGGCTCCATCGAGCCGTTGCTCCTGCTGCTGGGGGTCAGACTGGTTATTTTCAGAGTAGACAGGACTCTGACCGTGAGACACAAGCAAGATGTAAAGCGTAGTAATATGTCTATAATAGTCATTCCCCTGTTTATGTTTCCACTGTAAACGGGAGCTGTTGCCATTCAGAGTAGGTTCGCCATCCTTCTGCTTTTAAACACCAGATTTCTTTAAGAAATCGGTAAATTTTAGACTCGATGGGGCCTTTTAATCCAATTTATTAAATGACAACATAAACATAGCGCCTCGGTGCTTTCGGAAAATTGTTTACATGGGATCGGCATTGTTTATTTTCAAAGAAACATTTCATATATGCTTAAGGCAGTAACTTTTTTTGGTCAGATTTATCCGTGGTTGCCAAGTGGATTTTCTTGTGGTGCGTTCGAGTCGAACTGGATTGTCGGAATTTTCGATTTCCAAATTGGTGAATCGGGAAATGGATTTCATATTGACGTCACACCCATCTAGAACTGTGCTTCATATGCAGTTTCTCTTAATACTGTAAATATGTACACGTGAGTGAATAAAATTTGCAAAATAAACAGTTTTATTTCTTAAATGGTTGATGTAATGTTACTTTTCATTACAGTAACATTGCAATATTACTGTAATGAAGATGGGGAAAAAAACAAGAAAAAAAAACAAGAAAAAAAGCTTGCCTATACAGTGAAGGATTTGTAAAGTTATCTATGCTGAATTTCCCGTTCAAAAAATATTCATTGAAATAAAATAATAAAAGAGAAAATCATATTGTTATTCTAAGGACAGAGCCAGTAGTGGTAAATTCCATCTAAAAGTGTTGTTTTCACCACTGTTTTATACTTCAAAACAAATACAGCAGTTACAAAATTCTGCATTACCGCTTTGTCCATACAGTCATATAAAACTCTGCCACATTCAGTGAAATCTTATTCAAATTGCTTTAATCTCTAGGAATAGCATGATGCAGTGTTTTTCTGGGATTTCAGATTATAATTATTTAAAATTTTGTGTTACTTTGATACACAACTGGCCAAAAGCACAACAGATCTAAAGATAATATTTCACTGCACAAACATTTCCTCAAATGTGGGTTAGAAAATCCAATAAAAATAAACTTTTATTAATGAATAAATATCATTTATATTTATGAACTGCCTATCAATGTTTTCTAGAAGTTATGGCAAATGTGAAATTCATGCTGAAGAAATAGTGCGTTTTGATTTCCAATAGAAATCAACAAAGCTAGTTTAATGATTAACAAGTCTCTTTATAACTGATTTATTGAATTAAAACAGCCACTAACTCAGAAATAGATATTTAATGCGTGAAAAAGTTTCTGAATAAAAGTGTCTCCATCAGCTTGCTCACAGCAGCTGTAACAGAGCGCTGCTGTTTTGCGCTAATGAGCTTTATTGGTGAAAATCATATTGGTGAAAATGATGGGCATGTCAGCGAGCAGAGACTGATCCTTGACCTTGTTTGTTCTGCAGTGACATGCGGTGATCCTCCTCACTAATCTGGCCTGACAAGAGCGCCAACAAGGGGAGCAGTTTTTTCTTTCTGAGGACTTCTCCTCACTCCTTCCACCCATTCTGGAGTAAGATGTTAACCACTTATTTAATTAGTCGCAGCTGTGGTCGGACATCCAAGGGATGATCTGTGTAGATGATTAGATCGGATAAAAATAACACTCATTCCGGTGTTTCTGACAGGTCGCCCGTACAGAAACGGCACCAGGCAGCTGATTGCGGCCACATCAAAGCGGACGTTGGTTCAGGTATGGAGACTGAACCGTTAGAAAACACTGTGATGTCACTTTAGGCAGCTGCATAAGACACTGTAATATGATCCTTTATATTTTTATTCAAGCAACAACTGATACATAATTTATGTTTCCCTCCAGTATATTCCACAGTGAGGCTCTGCCTGCCAAGCCTTATAAAACAGATGCTGGTCATTTTAATTATGGGAACTCAAGTGATTATCTTGGTCCACGTGCTGGGGTTTCTTTTTCTACATTTAAAGGGGAAGCCTTATGTATTTTCTAGGCACATAGTTATATTTCTTAGCACCATCAATTAAATATGTTACCTTCACTTGTAAAAATGCTTTATATATCAAACAAACGCACAGTTCCACCAGCTGTATGTTGTTGCTGCTAGTCTGAAGGAACTGAGTGGGGAAGGCATAAGGGAGGGTGTTATCCTTTTTTTTCCAAGTATTGTTAAGAGTCCTCTCAAGCAGAAAAGCATGCATTAAGTAGGGAGGTACAATGAGCATTGGCAGAAAAATGATTCCACTGAAAATAAATATATTTTCTAAATTTATTGCATGCTAAACAAAAAAAATAAGACGCTGCCGTCATATTTTTTTGTTCTTTTCCAAAACCAGTTCTTGAACTACTCAACTATGTCTACGTCTTATGATGTCAAATCAACAGAAAACATTGCAAAGAGGTCCCCAGCGGTGAGATAAGTTCTTGAAGGGTTGTGACATCTACCTGACATTTGTTTCCACAGCGGAAGAGGAGGCCGCTCAGCAGGAAAGCGTCATGGAGCCTCCAGAAGACAGGGAAGGTCGTTCCTTTGTGGAGGTTATCAATGAGAAGTACAGCCCAGAAAACTTCCCGTACCGCAGAGGGCCTGGGATGGGAGTGGTGGTGGTTCCCACTGCAGGTCTCCAAGGTTCCCCCATGAAGGGTGAGATGGAGCAGTATACTTATTTTATTTCTGCTAAGAGAGGCGTTTTGTTATTTATTGGCACCAAATTTTACCCTGTGATTAAAATAAACAAAGGATTTGTTCATTCTTGTCCATGACTGTATGATGAATGAATATTTTCTTATGTTTTTATTTTGTTATTTTTTATATAATTTTTTTATTTTATTGTATTATTTCTGTCTCAAATCAATAATATTGTTTCTATGATGCCTCACCTTTTTTTGGTCGTGAATTTATTTAGTTTATACATTTCCTGAACGCACTGGTAGGTCAATAGAAGGAAAAGTCAAACATTTTTTCCCCCCACTAATTATAACCATATTTGCGCAGATGCCCTAACAACATGTTCTGTCAAATCTATGTCTGACATGTCAATATGAAGTATTATGGTGGATTTTTTAAGTAATAAGAACTACACATTTGAGGGAGCAATGTGACATTTAGTATATTTGACCAAGAACTTTAAAAATGGCTGCTGTTAAAAGTAATAACCTAATCAAAATCTGAATCACAGGGTGTTCCGTGGTGTAGCCTGCAGAGCATCTTTCCTCCTTCTCTTTCTGTCCATTTCCTGTCACTAAACGCCGCTAGTGCTAAATGTACATAAGCACGTTGTTAAATATCAGGTATTTGCTGCTGTCGCCCTAACATCTGACTGCTTAAACTGCACAGAAACAACCGCCTTACAAATCAAAAATACCATGATTGACTTTATGAATGACAAAATTTGAAGGGTGAGGTAAAATAAATATACTCTGTATCTTACACTTTGTCATGAAGTAAAGATATGTATTTAAAAATTGTACGTAATTAAAAGAAAATTTCTTAATAAATTATTTTTGATGCGTGCATCTGAAGTTTTAATAATATGCTCACACATATAAATATCAACTTTTTAAATTGTATTTAATTGTGGCCCTTTTGGTGTTTCATACCTGCTGATGTCCACATTGTTCATATTTTAAGCTCATGCTTGCTTGATTCATTTGGATTTGAGCTCAAAATGCCACAAGTAGAAACATCCTGCAGAAGTTTAGATTTATCAGCAGTATCTTCACGTCATTCACGATGGATCACCTGCAGCCACAAATTCTGTTTTCCTTCTCTCTTACTGCAAGGAGGGAAAAACAATCATTTAAAAATCAAAGCTATTTTATTCAACTTAAATATAAGGTCTGCTTTTTTTTCACAAACAGATCTACAGTATGTAGAAAAACTATTATTTCCCCTCTATAGTTGTACAGTCCAGTTCTGCATTCTGAACTACTCCTGTAACTTCTAAGTGTTCACTCTGAACTTGCAGACCTAGTTGTGTTCACAGCCCTTATGGAAACTTTAAAATGTCCCTGTGTCCCTCACACTAGACCGTCTGAACTTGCCCAGTGTTCTGGTGCTGAACGGTTGTGGGATCAGCAAAGCAGGAGACCAGGCTGAGATCACTGCCTTCTGTGCTCATGTCATGGAGCTGGATCTATCGCACAACAATCTTCAAAACTGGCAAGAGGTAACTTTGAAATCTATCACTCCTTTCTGACTGTAGATAGTGTTAGATCAGTAAGATCAAATTAGGTTAAGTTAAATAATTACTGCGTATAGTTGTTTTAATTTCGTTGAATCAACTGTTAAAAAAAACACACAGAAACTTTTGAGTAGTAGGATTCAGACTTTTCCTCATAGTCTTTCCAGTGTTAAATCTGAAAACAAGGTTAGATATATGCAGGTTCTCAGCCACTCAGTGTGACATATTTTCAGATTCCTAGTTTTTAAAGCTTTCTTTGTGTGTATCAGATAAAAAATACTGATCATACTTTTTTTCAGATCTGTAAAATTACATCAAGCATCCCCAATCTGGAGTTCCTCAACCTGAGCTCCAACCCACTGGCAGGAACCATTCTAGAGCCGCAGTGTGCTGAGGCCTTTTCACGACTGCGACGCCTGGTTCTCAACAACACTCAGATATCCTGGGATACAGTGATGCTGCTGACCCAGAACATTCCTAAGTAAGAAGAGCTGCACTAAATCCCTGTTTTTAAAGGAGTGGCATCATGTATTGGTTGATTGTTTTATCATTTATTATTTATTCCTGTAAATTTAAGTGTACATCCAAAGCAACAGACAAATAGTTTCACCAGAAACCAGGTGTGCGCACTCTTCTGAAATCCATTGTATGTCTCTCCCTGTTTTTCCCTTCAGTGTGTATTTTCCTCAGCCACGGCTGGACTCTCCCTTTGTTCTTCTGCAGGCTAGAGGAACTGTTCCTGTGCCTTAACGAGTACAGTAGTGTGAGTGCCTCCAGCGTGGCCTGTCCCACCCTGCGCCTCCTTCACATCACCGACAACAGCCTCCACGACTGGGCCGAAGTGGGCAAGTTTGGCTCCATGTTCCCCAGCCTGGACACTCTGATCATGGCCAACAACAACTTGGCCTCCATTCAGGACAACAAGGATATCCTGGCACGACTCTTCCCCAACCTGCGCAGGATCAACCTAAACAACTCAGGTCAGTGGGTTGCAGCGTGGGCTTGTTTTTGATTCGCTGTTACACTCTTTGAATTAGTCTCTTATGATAGTTCAATCTTGAGCTTTAATGTTGCTTTAGCTGAGTGGTTTCATTTTGTATTGTAGAGATTTAAAATTAGGTTTTAGTATCATGGCAGCAGATAATTTTAGCACAACAAGCATGTGTCTTTTATTATAAAAGCTTTGTTCTAAGACTCCTCTCCACACAGCCTTTCATCTTAAGCAGTGTTTCTATTTACAGAAGCAGAGTGAGAGTTGTTTTCAGAGGGAGAAGGACAAAATCAACATCAGAGAAATGTTCAGATTATTTATTTCCATTCATGTATCAGACTGCAAATGTTTGTCTGAAGTGTTTGGCCTCTGAAAGCCATCCTTCGTCAGAGTTATTCTTTTAATGACAAATATATTTGTTTTAAAGATTATTTGGAAAGTGTATTCAGCTGCATTTGGAGCCGTTGTCTTGCACAAGGATAATGTGCGGGCAGGGAGGCAGTACTGCATTAATATAATTTTGTTTTATAATGCTTTGTTAACTTTTTTTTTTTTTCAAAATGATCTTAAAAGGCCTTATTCTAACTTGAGTATAAACTTCTCCCTCACAGCAATTCTGCCGGAAACAAAAGCCGCTGCATTGAACTTCTTCAACGCCTGAAAACCCATTATAGGTTTTCCGTAAAAACATCATGTCCGTTCAGTTGAAAGTCGTCGCTCAACTTCTTGGTGTATGCGTTGTCAGGTCTCAACCGATGGGAAGACATTGAGAAGCTGAACTTCTTTCCAAAGTTAGAGGAGGTGCGACTGCAGGGCATTCCCTTACTGCAGCCTTACACCAAGGCAGAGCGCCGCAACCTCGTGATAGCACAGTGAGTCTCATCCGTCACGAATAAAAGCCATTTGAGACCATTTTTGTCTCCTATTTTTAGACTCATGTCATTCCTAGTGCATAACTTGCTCATGTTTACATGGCTCTCCTCAGGCTTCCCTCGGTGTCCCATCTAAATGGCAGTGTTGTGACTGACAGCGAGCGAGAGGATGCGGAGAGGTTCTTCATCCGTCACTACCTAGACTGCCCTGAGAAGGAGCTACCATTCAGGTAAACTGCACAACCTGCTTCTCTTTTGTCATAGCTTCAAAAGTGAAGTGCGTTTGTTTGTGTAGTTAAAAAAAAAACCCTGCTCTTTCCGTGCGCAGATACCATTCCCTGATAACCAAATACGGCAAGTTGGAGCCGCTTGCTGAGATTGACCTCAGACCTCGCTGCCAAGCTAAGGTCGAAGTTCACTGCGAGGAGAAAGTAGAACAGGTTAGTTTGGTAATAATTTAATTACTGTCATAACGAAGTACCTTGGAACAAGTTTCCCTCTAAACAGAGAGCAAGCACTAAATTAATCTTATAGCTATTTAAGGCTAGCCAGTCCTTGTCTTTATTAGGACCAGAAATGTATGTTTCTGAGCCCAAAAATTACTGTTACCATCAAAGACATTTTTTTTAGTTCATACCTTCCATCAAATTGAGCTAAACAAAAATGTTAAGCTAGTCTTGGTTAGCCCTGCAGATTGATTGAAAATTTGCACAGGGGTTTATGATAAAACAATGGTGCAACTCTGGTTCCATTTGGCTTTGTTTCAGCTGTGCATCCGTTTGGACCAAACTGTGGCCGAGCTGAAAAAGCAGCTGACGACTGTGGTCCAGCTCTCCACCAACAGTATGAGGCTTTACTACATCGACAAGGACAGCGCCTTTGGACCAGAGGAATTGAAGTACAACAACCGGGCTCTCCACTCCTACAGCATCCAGGATGGTGATCAAATACTGATAGTGCCCAAGACCAAGTAGAAGCCTTTTTGTTTAGAAGCTTGATAAGAAGGATTTAGTTGTCTAGGACTATGTTGATTGCTTAATTGTTATTGCTTGGAAACACTTCTGAAACAGCAAAGGTGGTGTGTCTTGTTGAATGGAGAGAGGCAGTAAAAGGATGAACTTGGGGACTGGAAAAGAAACTACAGCGGGCCGCCGGTTGGCTCCCTGAAAGTCCACAGATGATATATTTCAGCATTATTTAAAGAGAAACTCACGTGAGTGGAAAGATTTTTCATTCTGAAGGCTAAGAGAGCAACATGGATTCTGCTTGCAGCGTTAGCAGACAGGAGGGCACTGCAGCAAATCTCAACTGCTTATTTATTACGCGGCATCCACCAAAGCACCTTCATGGACAGCACTGCTCGCTTGCCCACCTGTTCAACAGCTACCCTGGTTATGGCATAGAAAGAAGCTGTTTCCACGTGGAGACGGACGGCTGCTCTCAGGTGCACTTTGGCCTTCGATACTACAGAAAATCTGCCTAAATTAAAATGTCAGACGCAGGATGGGGGACGAAACTGGGTCCAATTCTGATGGAGGATGTTATAGTCATGTTTTTACAGTCCTTATGAAAGTACAAGAAATATTCAACTGACCACCCCACCAGTGTTGTGTAGCTTACATAGACTGATGGTACACGATTGGTGCTTTTATGAAACAATAATCGCAGATGCAGTCTAGTCTCCTAACCGATTTCAAAATTGATGTAAGCTAAGTGTAAAATGTGTTTCCTGTTGGCAAACAATAAGAAAGTTGATAGGAAATGAATAGAAAGAGCTTGATTATACCAATTTATCACAACAAATCCTCAGCTTTCAATATTATGTAAAATCACATTGCACTGAGATCTGATATTTGATATCACAAACCTCTTCTTTAGTGTATTGACTCACACAGCCACACGTTTAATGTTGTATGCTGCCCTCTGCAGGCCTCTTTGTGAGGCAAAACGTGATGCATAAACACAACTTGAATGACAATCTTTGTGATCAGCCTTTATGATTAGACAAGTGTGTTTGATTTTAACAGTTCTCGTTTAGTTTTGTATGTTTAATAATTCAAAAAGGGGATTCTATTCAGCACATTTATTTTTCCCTCTATAAACAGCAGAGACTGAGAGGTGTTGGTTTGTCTGATCAGTATCATCATCTTTTAAACATACATTTCAGTTTTTATTGCATAAGCCTGCAACACATTCCAAATTAGACATTTCAAGTATTTCATAGTGGAGATGTTCTGGCATCCGAAAATCAACCAGTTTTCTTTAAACATGTCTTAGAAAACACCACAGTAAGGAGTTTTCATCCTCTTCAGACATTTGGTTTTAAATTTCTCCACAGATTCTCTTTTTTACATCAGATCATAATCATATTTGGGTCAGTCTCTTTTCTTCCTCTGCCATAACTTTGTAAGGTATGGAGAATAATATTTTACACTGCCTTTTTGAGAAACATGGTGAACCTCCTAGTGGAAGACCCACATGTTGTTCGGAAATCTCTGCTGTGCTTTTTTTGTGCATCAATGCAGACATTATGGAGGTGGAAATGAGGGCTGGATTAAAAAAATTAAAATAATAATAAAATATAATACTAGCCTTTGGATGGGATGTTGACACTCCTGTTCATATTCAGTCTGTGTGCAGAAATCAGCAGTTTAATTCTATACACTAACACCATAGTCATTTCATGATATTCTGGACTGTTAAGGGAGAAATATGCTAATTCCATTTGTATTAAAGGAATATTGATTTAGTGCCTTGCTAAATAATTCACACTTTTACATAGTTTGCCAATTTGCAATTAGGGGATTTTGTGTGACAGACCAAACCAAAGTAGCAGACTGGGGAGGAAGATTTATTTTACTTAATACCAAAAAAAAACATTACACCTCTCACCCAAAACTTCTCTTCATTTCTGAACAAAAGTGGGAATTATTGCATAAAGTTACAGGAAGAACAGTCACGCTCAAAGATGATCCAAACAGGTCACCTAACCATGCAACCCATATGTGTTTATTCACATCTCAAGTTGTGAATGGTTGCAAAAACTGCTCAAAGACACAGGACAAGGCAGCACTGTAGGTGTTAGAAAGATGGAACCTGACACCACCACCTTTGTAGCCTGCAATCTAGGGTAAACAGAGAAAACCAGAAAAGTTAGTCTGTCACAGGAGCAGCTTTTACACCAAATCATATCTACAAAAACCAGATGACTTCACATATTTTAAATCCCATTTGTTCTTTCACTTTACAAAACACAATTCATAGATTGTCTTTAAATGTGTTGCAGGCTTGAAATGCATAATAAATGGCACCGAATGCAAAATATTACAAATCTCAGCAGAGTACAGCGTCTTCATTGAAGGTTTGTACATTTTTTTTTGTCTTATTTACATTTTTGAAATGCTGTATAAGCAGTGCATAAGCAGATGCTGATCATAGTTGTGGCATTTAAACACATTTGTGACCTGCCCTGGGGACATTTATGTATTTTACCTTTCCATCCATCCTGCACACAAACACTTTCACCAAACACTGAATAATATCTTAGAATCAATATTATTACTGTGATTAAAGTTATTACAATGTGATATATATATACAATAATTATTTATTTTATGAGAACGTATCCTTCTTGTAAACAAGAAGCATTGACCTTAAGAGTTTGGTGCTAATAATTTTCCTTTAGCAAACTACTTAGCAGAGTCCCAAAACAATGTTACAGCTATGGACAGCTATGTTAATGCTATGTTATTGTTCAAGAAATTGTCAAAGTGAAATGTCCCTTCCTAGTTGCTCCCGGGAAACAAATCTCTAGCTGTGGTCTATTAACAAAAAAAACCCAGCTCTCTTTTTAGGGAATCTGAATTACATTTTAACATCTGAAGTTCAAAATTTTTCAACTGATCAAGCTGGTGTAATATGCTACATTATCGGTTCTTTAGCACAAAGTTAGAAATCATTTTAATTCTCCATTCTATTTGTAAAAGCAAATTTTTTACAAATAGGGAAATTTTAAAACATGTTTTTTCTCCATCAGATACACATAAGATTGAGACAATAATAAAACTGCTGTGTTGTTTTTACCCAGGATAAACTTGAATTAAATATTAATCAATTCTTTAAGAAACTGTTTTAAATGTTAAAGTCTAATTTGCTTTGACATTGAAATTCTTAGTTCTCTAAGCTATGCTTAGAGAACTAATTGCAATTAGGCCATGCTTTGAGAACTAATTGTAGTATTTTCCTTTCCACTTCAAAACTAGAGAAAACTTTATACTTGAGTAAATTAGGAATCTCCATTTTAGAGCTGATGCTCAAAAGTTTTTTCCCTTATCTAGAGTGTTTGTTCTCCAAGTGTTCATAGAGAAAAAAAAAAGTTGGACCCTTTCCTCCATATTTGATGACAGAAGTTTTGAAATCAATGTTAGTGTAGCATGAATTGCAGCCATAGTAAATAGAACAAAGAGGCAGTAATGTAGTGCAAACACCAACCATCAAGTTTCCAGTACTACTACCTGAATGTGTCTTAATCAATGTGAGCTTGTTTGGAATAAGAGAATGTTGCATTAATTTGCAGCGAGGTACGATGTAATGATATGCATGTTATCTATTTATTGATTGTGCGTTCACAAGGAAAGTTTTCACACCTGCCTAGATCCATAAAGTAAAGCACTTCATGACACTGTGTCTTAATTTTACAGAGAGCGAATGATTTCAAGCCTTTATGTAGAGATTTATCGTTTCTTGAAATTCTGGTGTAATGTTTCTTCTGTTGTGAGCTGAAATTTAGCCTTTTACACCCCCTTAAAGTACCATACAGATTTTTTGTAATAAACAAAAGATTTGTTATGTTCGATTGACATAAGATGTTGCCATCAACGTTTTTCATATTTAAAATCCACAAGTAAAAGGCTTAAAAACAACAAAACTCCCACACACATAGGTCCTTAATTGCAAAGCGTTACCTTTATCCATCCATCCATCCATTTTCTTGCACCCTTGTCCCTTAGCGGGGTCGGGAGTTGCTGGTGCCTAGCTGGCGTTCCGGGCGAGGGGCGGGGTTCACCCTGGACAGGTCGCCAGTCTGTCGCAGGGCCGTTACCTTTATTATTTTCTGAAGTTCCTCTTTACCTGTCTGTTTAGCTGTTTTGTGCTGCAGGTTTTGCATTTGTCAGAGTTAAGGCGCCATCAACATCAAGCATCAGTTTCCAGAGAATCAAACTGAGAGGTTTTCATTTCATTAATTATTCAGCAGTTCAACATGGAGACATCCACCACACAAACCAAAACCACACCAGCAGCATCTTCAGTAGATCAGAATGCACTTCAACTTTTATTATTGATATCTTTACTTTTTATTTAAAACATGTGTAATTTTCATGTTTTTTGCACATTGATGTACTGTAACTTAAAACATTGTAAAAAAAAAATTCAGTATTTGAAAAAAAAATTTCTTATCTGCCTTTCTTTTTTTTTTTTTTCCAAAAATAACATGAGGTGATTGAACCACATATATTTCTACACACTGAAGATTGTTAGCTTAGCAAAGAAAGAAAAAGAGTGGAGAAATTAGGCAAATAGGAAATTATACACTTGTATGTTCTGACTCTGTTAAAGCCTGATCTTACAGTTATATATAAGTAGGTTATTGTTTGTAACTTCTATGTTCCCCTTTTGTAGGATTTTGTGCAAAGCGAAGATAGTTAGGCGCCTCTGCTTCTTGCTATTAATACGAAGACCTAATTGTGGTGTTAAATCTCAGATTTTTGCCCATTTAGTTGAAACCAACATAATATCCTAAAAACAGTCATATCTATATTATGTGGTAAAGGAAATTCACAATGAGTGTTAGAAAAAATGCTAATAAAGCCTATGGAGAGCACAAAATGGTGGTAATGTCATTTAAGTAGTCGGGTACCAACCCACTAATGTTGGCTAATATTTAGTTCTCGAAATCTCAAATTTAGAGTCTGAAAGATCAGCTAGTTGTGCCTTAACAACCCTGACCTCAAAATCCAATATGGCTGCCATGTGTGAAATCATAGCTTCAGTAAAATTGTTGATTTAAACAGTTTATTATTGACATTGCTGTTTGTTTTTTTGTTCTCTTAGCAAAACTGGAAAATCACTTTCTGTGTTTTTTTACTTGCACAATGAATCCTTCCAAACTAGTCAGGATTTTAGGATCTGCCTGACGCACAAGTGCAGGAGCTTTCTTGAAACCAGTTGATGTCTAGAGTTAAAGAAATACTGTCCAGCATGTTTTAGATGTTTCCGTCACACACCTGATCTTGAATGATTCATTAGCAGAACTCCTTCAAAACTCAACAACACTCTGAGAAGCTAAATGTCGGTGCCGAATTTCATCTAAAAAATGCAAGACACTCGCAATTGAGTACTGGAGTTGGACTTTCCTGGTTTAAGGCTGCACTGTTCTGGTAAATTGATGTTTTCTGCTAACGTGCGTTCAGAATGAGCATCCAAGAGTTCTGCAAAATATGGAAGATCAAACTGTCCAAATTATATAAAAAGAATTTATTAAATCAATATCAGTGCATCTCAGAGTCTAAATCATGGATCGATTTAGATCCATATTGCAAATTAAATAAATAATTTCATTTCTAAAAATGTTATTTAATCAAATGCACAACACTTTTTATTTAAAAGTCTCACCACTCCCACCTGCCGAGGCTGCATGGGAGTACAGCTGTAATGAAGAAAGTTGGGGTCTTTCTGCATTAAGTTTCTACCTATGCATTCATGGGTTAACTCCTGATTCCGTCTTCGTCCCGGTCTAAAAACATGCACATTAGATTAAATGTTTTTTTCCAAAATCCTCTGAGGAGGGAGTGTATGTTTTCATGGTTGCCTGTCCTGTTTTTCTCCTCGTTGCCCTCCTGACCTATCCAAGGAGTACCTTGTGTCATATCTAATAACAACCGGAGTTAAGCACCAACCGCCCACAGCCCTGTAAAAATAAGTTGGTATCGACTGATAAATGCCTTGCAGAAAACCATGACTACTTTGGGTAAATAGACCCCAACATTAATGGCTAACCTGCCGAGCAGGTTCACTTCAGGACACTTTATTTGAACTACTATTTTCACTTACTACATTCAAGACCTTCTTTGTTTTGAAGTGCCAAAAATTATTTAATTAAATTATGCAGTCAACTAATGTAGATGGATTAATTATGTTTAGTAATTATTTGTAACTGTTAATTAGTACATAAAAAAATATGCAAAATAATATTTTATTTATAAGAATTTTTTTTTATTAACTAGTAAACTATTCATTTCATAACCTAGTTGCAGTATATTACTAATGTATAAGATGTCAGCTTTCCTCACCTGCCTCAGTGGGTGGGATTACAACTTATAGTGATTGGACTGAATTCGACTTGCTGAGCAGGTGAACCAATTAGGTATTAGTCTGTTTGATGGGCCCTGCAGAAAACCTAAAGTATTTCAAAATGTTTTCCAGCACAAGAACTATAAAGAAAGATCAAACTACAGAAATAATTATTTAAGAAATTCCACCCATAATAAAATTTTATTTGATTTGATTATCATATTTAGCTAATTTAATAACTATTGTATAGTTAATAAATTAACAATGACATAAATTCACAGTAATTGTGCAGGAACTGGGCAGACAGAAGAGGTGAAAACATGCAGCTAAATTTCCAAGGTCAGAAATTGAACATTGGACAGCTTCGTCAAGGACTTCGATGTGTGAACTGCCCACTCTACGGCACACAATCAGTATATTAAATGCATTTGTCTGCAATTGAAAAAAAAATACAAAATTTAATCTACATAATTTGAAGTGCCAAATTATGTAGATTTTCATTTATTTGATTGTGATACAGCTGGACCTCCAAAGGTGTTTTCAGATTTTCAGTCTATACTGTTAAACACCTTGCAGCGTTTGATGGTACATTATGCCACTAATTAATTTACTAAATCAGTACTTACTTCTGTGGATTCATCAACAAGCACGCTTCATAATATGCCTGTTTTTCTTATATTTCCCTACATTTATAGAATTATGTTGAATCAAATGAGACATTTCTGCACATAATACACACCATTAAGTTAATCATTTCATACAGTCTCATCTGTATCAATTAAATCATGATTTTCCTTTCCAAGAACCTATAAAATGTGTTTTTGTCTTTTAAAGATCAGAGTGAGTCATCTTTCTTGGGATGAAAGATGTGTCACTGAATGTTAATAAATGGCCGTCTCCCTCCTCTGTTGTCTGACGCTGTTTCATTCACAGTAGCAGTTTTGGATCCGGGCCCACAGTTTGGAAGATGTTCAGTATTATAGCACAGCAGAGGGAGTGCAAAGCTCAGCATCCATTTCTCATTTGCTTTGACGCAGAGAGCCAGTCACTTCTTACTTTAATGCTGCAGATAAGGAAATAAACTGATTAGGTACAGCTTTGTAACTATACTGACAGATAAAGTGGAAATCACTGATGATCAGTGGACATGATATATCAGGCACAAAGCGAGTATTTTACCTTTGAAGACCAAGAACAGGAAAATGAGCAAATGAGGTTTTGAGATTGTTTGATAAGAGCCAAGTTGGGTTGGCTAGATGACCCTTCTTACCTGGAAATAGAAAGGCACTGGGATGTACCATGACAGGAAGGCAATGCTTTGGTCAAGATTCTTCTGGAAAACTTTAGGATTCTGTTGTTCATGTGGATGTTACTTTGATATATCCTAAGTATCGTTCCCCCTATTATGGAAAAGCTATTCTCTCATGTTGGTGGTCTCTGTCTTTTTCTCTCTCTCTTTCTCTCAGTAGGATAATGCATCCTGCCATCAAATAGAAAATAGTTTAGGGATTGTTTCAGGAGCACAACAGAAACTTTGAGGTGTTGACTTGGTCTTTAAATTCCCCAGATCTCAGGCTAATCAAGAGGTTGTTAGATATCCATTTCTCAGGCAGCCCACACCATTTGGAGAATCAAATTTAGTCAAAAATATTCAAATCACATATCTTTGACATGACCCTAGCCTAGTTACAGCAAACCCCACATATTTTAGACTGTATTTTGTTTTTGATAAAATATTGGTTTTCAACAATTTACTACTATATAAATTTTTTATGACATATGACATAATATTCTAACTTTTTGGGAATGAGTTGGCAGAAATAAAATTCAGCTTTTTAAAATATAAATATAAAATAAAGTATACCAATTATGTATAGTCATATAATACAATATATAAATAAAAATACAAAACTTTGAAAAATACCAATTTTTTTTAAACCGGGTTGACTGATTTTTTTAGCAACAATGAACTACTGACAGGCAATGTGAGAATTTTATTTATAAAATAAATGCAATTATTAAACTGTAAATTTACCCCCTTTTATTATATCAGCTCAAATATCAGCTCAAAGTTACATATGTAGTTACATATATTTAAATCTTTATATTTTTGTTTTAAAACGGGCGATTCTTCTTCTTCTTCTTCTTCTTCTTCTTCTTCTTCTTCTTCTTCTTCTTCTTCTTCTTCTTCTTCTTCTTATTATTATTATTATTATTATTATTATTATTATTATTATTATTATTATTATTATTATTATTATTATTACTATTCTTTCCATTAAAAAGCTCCTATAAAACACACACAGAAGGAGGAACGGGATAGATCTCCCACGCGACCGAACGTCGCATATTTTCAATGAAAGGATTCTCTGAAGTTTACGTTAGTCGCTATGGTGACGGCGTAGGTAGGCGGTTCGCATCCATGGCCAGTGACGTGCCGAGTCCGCTTTGAACCAATCACAGCCTGACGTCACCGTTAAAGCGAAATGGGCCGTTACTCGGTTGCTGAAACTCTACAACTGCAGCGAACAGGCGATATGGCTAAACACTAACGGTCGCCTCGTTAAAGCCTTCGGCAGATTTCTCGTCGGTTTAACATTATCGTTTTACTACAATTAAACCCTGGACCCTGTGGTCTGATAGAAGCACCGACCAAACAAAGGGGACTCTGTTGGGGGCGTTTCGCTGCCCGTTTGGATCGGGATGATCTCCAACTGCGGGGTGAGTGAATGCAGTTCCCTTCTACCTCCATAACCCTGATAGGTGCTGTTTCTGCTTATTCTCGACACTTAGCTACTTAGCTTAGTCCCAGTACTGGGTCAGAATTTATAAGTCGAAACAACATTAGATTTGAGTGGAACGGAATGTTTGATTGGATTTTATGTTTTTTATGTTTTTTATTCTTCCTAAACGAAGCTTGCTGTGGAGGACAGCGGTTGGGAAAAACTCGAGAAAGTTCGATTTATTCCTGCTTTTTTTTCCATCTGCACTTATTATATGTAGAGTAAAATGTCTCCTTGTGATTTTATTGGTCATATCTATGCGGCTAAAGTATGGACAGTGTGTCCCGCAGCAGTGCCTCCTCAGTTCGCTGTCACAGCACAGTTTGGCGCTGTGTCTATGCAGCTGTCCTGAATGCGTTTCCATGAGTTACCACTGAGGCGTATTCGGCCTGCTTGCACTGCCGTAAAGTGTATACTGGTTAGTTTATAAGTGGTGTATTAACTTGACTGCATCTCCCAGCGGCAGGTTAGAGTAACGTTGCGTTCACGGTTGTCCTCTCTCGTTCCTCTCTCGCGCTGCATTCCTGCGAGCAAAGCCCGCTTCCATCACCAGGCAACCCTGCTGATTAGTGATGTGGCGCCCGAAGCCGAGCCGGCTCCTTGTGCCCACTCATAATGAATGAGTGACTCATTCACATGAACAATTAAAGTATAATTATTGGCATTATTATTATTATTATTATTATTATTATTATTATTATTATTATTATTATTATTATTATTATTATTATTATAGCATAATAGCAGCACATGTTAAAATAAGAAGTAAGTAACCATGTAGTTAGCACCTGTGTATTGGAGTTCATTTCTAGATATTGTTTCATGAAGTTGTCTTCGTGGCTTGAAGACAACTTCAAGCCATGTCACAATACAATATAATTTCAGTTCTAAAATAATTCAAGTCTTCCCCATACAATCCAATTATATAGTAACTTCCTGGACCTTACCAAGCTCCGCCCAGAAACGCCCCTCGAAAGTCCCAAGTGACTACATGTTTCACATTAACGGCTTATCTGCTAGTCTAAACATGGGATTTTTCGTTTGATTGACTCTCTGCAGAGTATTTCTGAGTCGATTAATGTAGCATTTCTGCCGGATTTTCACAAAATATCAGCCACGACAATGGACAAGGGAACCAACAAGTTCATGTCATCTTTTTTGGCCACACGATGCCTCCAACATTGTGCGCGTCACAGCTAACTGCTATTAGTCGATGAGAAAAACAGCAGATCCTCACACCCTCAGTATAAATATAGCTGTGGACAAGATCACTGACGCCTATTGTTCTTTCAAGGCTGGGTAAGTCGGACATTCATAGTTTTGAGGGGCCGAATGTGCCTTGGCCTTATACACGATACTCTGTGCTAGCGTGGCTAACACGATTAGCGTGGCTAACACAATTACAGTTTAGTAAAAAGCCTTTTCAGGTAAAATAAAATCTTTAATGTATGTCAGATACGGGACACATTGCATATTGATCTGTTCAGCTAACATCAGGCTGTAACAGACAGGCTTCAAGGTGTAGAAGTTGTATAGGTACTGCCATTATGCTGTACTTGGCTAAAAGATTTTCATAATGGATGTGTTATTGACTTTCTTTTTTTCATTCACTAAACACAAAGAAAGCAAAGCAATAATACTTACACAAGCAGACAATTCTTTGTTCTTATTGATCCTACAACGGTTGAGCTGCAAATGCGGTTGTGCACAAGTTTAATCCAAGCAAGGCATTCTATTTCATATTTTGGAAATCTGTGAATTTTAGTTCCACAAACACGATCAAAATACTTGACATCGTCTGTACAGATACCCCACTGATGAAGAACCATTTTTTTTCGAGTCCTGACGCAAAAACTTTATGTCGGTATGGTCCACAATGTATATTAGCATGAGTTTGTGATACGGTAACCCACCTGATAGCTGCGCTGTGACGTAAAATGGGCATTAGCCAATGAAAAGTGCTGTGGTAAGGTCCAAGGAAGCCCAGATTATTTAATCTTGTTGGCTTGGCATCAGTCTTTCATCCTGGGGAAGCATGTGGAAGCAGTGGAGAAAACAACTCAATTTTTATAGAAAGAAACATCCATCAGAAACAATCTCATTGTTTAAGCTATCTACCACTTTCTAAGATTTTATTTATATTAATCAAGGGGCATAATCAGAAACAGAGATACTTTAAAAATCCCCACAGGGAAAATTTACAGCAGGCAACTGATTAAAATGTAAGAAAATTAAGCCAGTAATAAAAAAAAGAACAAAAAAGACAGAAAATTTGATAAAATAATTTTAAAAAGTTATGGTAATCAGTTTTGTTATATGAAGTTACGCTCATGCAAAATTAAATCTCAAACCCCCACCCCCCCAATTAAAATTATGTAGCAGAAAGAGCCGGATCTTGCTGGTGAGCTGACCCAAATGAATCGGATCCAGGAATGGAGACGGAATTGCTATCACTACTCGCGTTGTTCCACTGGTTTTCGTGGAATAACGCCATCGCCTGTGTTCTCCATCAGGCATTCCACCTCTGCTCGCCTGTAATCAGTCTGTTTGGTTCACTGCTGACATCACGGCACTCGGAGCGCCGCCTTGAGTGCTCCGGTACCATCACAGACCCGTCTCCTCTCGGTGTCATGTAACGCTATACGCCGGTTCAGAGCCACTTCGGCACAGAGCTCCGACTGTCTTTTTCCATTGTCATACGTCAGCTATGTCCTCTGGCCAGAGAATACTAGTTTTTATTTGGACCCTAGTGTCGCAGTCCAGGAATGCGTTTCCGGACACACGGAGCCTTCCAAGAGTACCACATCCGTCATCAACGCAAAGTTCTGTAAATTATATTTTATTTTATATGTTTCACCAACTCAAAAACAAAACAAAATCCTCAAGACTAAATTGTACATTGTAATTGTATTCACCCACTTTTGCTCTGGTAAGTAAAATCCAGTGCCTTCAGAAGTCACCTTAGCAAAGCACATATGTGCATTTAATTTCATTATAAACACATGTGTCCAGTGACGGTCTCAGAGGTTTGCTAGAGACCATTGGTGAAGAAACAGCATTATGAACACCAAAGAACCCAGCAGGACAGGTCAGGGAGAAAGTTAAGAAGAACAGTAATATCCAAAGCTCTCAGCATCCTTAATAAGATTGTTCAATGTATTTTTTGGAAATGGAACAAGTATGTCGCCACGTCAAATTCCTTAACACATAACCTTCCACCTACACTGACAGACAATGAGAGAAGTAATTAGAGAAACAGCAGGTCACAGCTCAGATTGGAGAATCTGTTTACAGAATGTAGATCCACAAGACATTTGAATTTTGTTACAAGCCTTTGTAAGGGACACTACCAATATGGAAAATCCAGCTCTGATCAGATGAGCCCTTAGTTTAATATTATTTTGGCCTAGAGCATTATGTGGAGGGAAACCATCACCCTGAACACACCCTGAACCCCCACAGTGAAATGTGGTGGTGGCTGCATCAAGCTTTGAAGATGCTTTCTGTTAGTAGGGACAGTTTGAAATGTCCATTTTCTATGAGAATTTTTTTTCTAAATGTATAAAATATATAGTTCATCAACAAATTACCAAAATATCCTCAGCTGGTTATGTATTTATGTTAGGACTGTGGCTAAAATTACAAGTACACAAAATACTCTCCATCCAGTGTGACTGATCTTCAGTTACAAACTCACGTGTTATTTGTAAATATTTTAGAAACCTTGTGTTATTTTCCTTCCATTTAACAATTAAGGAACTTCTTTATGTTGATTTATCATCCATCCATTTTCTTGACACCCTTGTCCCTTGGTGGGGTCAGGAGGGTTGCTGGTGCCGATCTCCAGCTAACGTTCCGGGTGAGAGGTGGGGTTCACTCTGGACAGGTCGCCAGTCTGTCGCAGGACAACACAGAGACACACAACCATGCACACACACACACTCACACCTAGGGACAATTTGGAGAGACCAATTAACCTAACAGTCATGTTTTTGTACTGTGGGAGGAAACTGGAGTACCTGGAGAAAACCCATGCATGCACAGGGAGAACATGCAAACTCCATGCAGAGGGGCCGGGGCTGGGAATTGAACCCAGAACCTTCTTGCTGCAAGGCAACAGCTCTACCAACTGCGCCACTGTGCAGCCTTTGGTTTATCATATATAATCTCAATACAATTATTTTGAGTTGATGATTGTAACATGACAACATGTGAAAAAAATGTTTATGGATTTGAATACTTTTTCAAGGAACCCTAAAAGTGCAAAAAGGGGTTTGATCGAGTCACTGAACAGTCAGAATACATAATTAATTTCCGCTAGCTCAGTTGTATGGAGTTAGATTTGTTTCACAATTATTCAATCAAAAAAAATTACACTCAACCAAAAAAAAGAGATTCAATACAGTTGTAACATCCTTAAAGTGACAATGTTTCAGAGGAACTTAGTGAATGGATCACAATCCACTGTGGCGCATTCTTAACTTTTCAGGATGATTTCTGGCATGTTTTTAGCGCTTGCTCCAGCAGAGCTGTGGAAATCACCTCTGGCCCGCCTGGCTTCCAGAAAGTTTTAACGCTAGTCCTTTAAGAGCAAAGTGGAATGCCAGAGTTGCGCCGAGAGACCTGTGGAGGTCACAGGCGTCTGCTATATTTACCGGCTCTGTAACCTGATCCGTGGCATTCTGGACAGCCGTGCTCACGCTATCTATCCTTTTGCTCTGTGGGTCCGCAGCGTCCCGAGTATCGCCCCTATTGCTTTCTGTCCATAGACCCGGCTGCTCAGAACAACAAGGGTGAGCCTTCTCAAACCTCCATTTATCTTCCTGCAGGTAACCTGCTTGGTTCTGGTCTCACCTGTTTGATCAGCTTTGTAGTGATCTTCTATGAGGAGCTGGGCTGAAGGTTGGGGATAATATTTTCAGATTTTTCTCGCATGAGAAGAAGCTTCGCTTTAAGTACAATGGTAATAAGCTGCTGCATGTTTTCTTTCTAACAAACTCGACTAAACAATCCTCCTTGTGTGAGCTTTACAGGAGCAACTTTCCTAGATTTGATTGTAGGATCTCAAGTGTCCATCACCACTCTCTAATTATCGCTCGTTCATTTAAAGTTGAATGTGTCTGCTGTGAAGTTAAGCTTCTAGCTGCTTCACTTCTCTATTTATAGGACTTCCAGGCAATATGAAGTTCCTCACACACTATATTTGTCATCCATGGAAAGGTTTTCTGGCATGTTAGCTGTCATTCTGCACATACAGTGCAGTGAAAAAGGACTTCCTCCTTTAGATTTCCTCTGTTTATGAATTTGTTTTAGAAGTTAAATGTTTCCGATCATTCACATCTGATAAAGGAGTAAATGCAAACTATTTATTAAAGCAGAAAGGTCTTCAAACCAAACTTATGAAATATGAGAGATTAATTCACTTGTGGTTAAATCATAATTTAACCAGAGTAAACCACAGTTCTTCTGGTTCAGTTTCAGTGGTCACACTTAGACTTGGTTACCACTAGACCTGTAGAATCAAGAAATCACATCAAGTAAACCTGTCTGATAACAGGTGGGGCTTTAGCCTTGATTTAAAGGATTTCAGTATTTCACAATTTTTTGTAGTGTTCTGGAAGTTTGGTCCAGATTTGTGGTGCATAGAAGCTGAATGCTGCTTCTCCATGTTTGGTCCTGGTTCTGAGGATGAGGAGCAGATCAGAACCAGAAGACCGGAGAGGTCTTGAAAGTTGATACGACGACAACTCCTTAATGTATTTTGGTACCAGACATTCAGTGCTTTATAAACTAACAGACATATTTTATGATCTATTCTCCAAGGCAGAGAGCCAATGAACTGGGGTGATGGGCTCCATCTTCCTGGTTTTAGTGTGAACACGAGCAGCAGTGTTCTGGGCGAGGCTGTAGAATGTCTGACCATCAGTTTGGAACCTTTAAACTCCATCACATTTGGATTAACACCCAGAAGTCCATCTGTTGCACTACTTTCACTCTTTTTCACTGTATTTGTTTTACACCCCGATCCTGTGTTCTCACTCATTTGGCATGTCTGTGTTTTTTCACAGGGGTGATCTCTGTGTTTAAACTCTGGGGTGGCATCAGTAGGATGAGCTGCCCCTAAACCCCTGAAGTCTGACGCACACTGCTACAAATACAGCAGGTACCAGCTTCCCAAACATAAATGAATGATACAAATAGAAGTAAAGCGTTTTTATCATTTATACTTCAGTTTTTAAAGCTGATCAGAGTTGAGTTTCTAGGAGCTTCTAATTGGTCACCCAGGACTGTTTATCTGGAGCATAAATATGAAGGGGAACAGAATGTATTTCTTTTAGACTGGGATGGGGCTCATATTTATCTTGCCTCTACACACAGTGAGCCGGATTGGGACAAAAAGCTTTAAAGGTCACCATTAGGAGAACTGCAGCAAAGACTAGCATCTTCTTCTTGCCAAGTTTCTATAACAACCGTCAGACACTGTCTACATGGCAACCAGTTGTTTGGGAGTGATGCCAGAACAACGTCTGCCATCACAAGTGTAATGCTGTCCTAAGACTTTAACTGGAACGTTGTGCTCTAGTCTGATGAGACACAAATTGAGTTTTTTAGTAGGACTTCAGCTGAGTTTGGGCTGAAAGAAAGGTTTAAAAACTTTAACAAGCACTTCTTGTTCGCTGATATGTATGCTTGGAGGTTTGTGACACCTTTTTCTGTCGGGCCCTGGAAACATGCGTAGTCTGCAAGACACCAAGAGCTCTTGAAATAGCTGGAGATTCAATGGTCACTTTAAAGGCGGTGAATATGTTCACAAACCCTTATTTTAGGTTACATATTTTTATGTATTTGTCATTAATTAGCAGATATTAGTTTTCTGATTTAGACTTTAAAGGGTTTGTATTTTTGTCAAAAAAACAAAAAAAAAATTGTTGATCATGATATACTTTTTATCCACACCGCAAATAAACAAAACCCGGTCCAGACAAACAGTCGGTCAATATAAGCCGTGTTGTCGCTTAAAACGTTGGATGAAAAGTAACGAGTTACTGCAGCGACATTTCCGTCATAATCTAGATGAGACCCAAAAATCCTCCAGGTACAGCAGGTCACTGAGAGCGCCAACAGGCTGGATGGTTGAATGAATCATCCACCTGATGGTTTCAACTGATTTCAGCAACAGCTTTGATTAAAAGCAGAATTCGTTTTTTTCTATCACAGAGGACACATTCTGTAAAGCTGAAGATTACAATTCTCTAGTCCAAATCACCTGTACTTGAGAAGGTGTTAATAGAAGTTGTCAGGGTTATTGTCGCTAATCTTTTGTTACTTATAACCTCCATCAGCATCAGTAAGTGGATCAGCAGAGATCGCTGAGCTTTTTAATTAGTAACAGAGTGTAAATGGCCAAATGATGGAGTCGATGAATAAAGAATGACGTTGGTCATGTGCAGAGGATGCATCAGCAGCAGTAACTGCAGCCCACAGATCCTGTCCTCTGCACTGTAGTCACGGCCTCGTGTGTGAGTCACCAACAGATGGTGGTAGTGATAAATGCTAATGGCCTTCTTCCCCTCCAGGTTCTTATTGTTGTCAAATCTATGCTGTGTAGTGAAGACTGTAGCAGGCGGAGATTCAGGAATATTTGAATGGAAGATTTTGAGCGTGTGTTCTGTTTTTCAGGACATTTGATGTGAAATCTGTTTGGACTCAATTTGTCTCCTCTTTGAAATTAAGACATAGGCAGGGAAGTGCTTAGCAGAGTTGGTGGTCTAGGTACTGTCCCTTTCTTGCTCAGAGGTGGAAGCAGTTTACTACTTTGGTGACTTCTTCAGGAAATTGTTGCGCTAAATTTTATTTGGTGTTGTCAGAGTAGAGAGAGATGAATCTTAATTACACTTTTGACACTTTTTAAAAATAAAATAAAAAAAAATAACAATGTCTTCCAGGTCACAGTTAGATGTTGTGTTCTGTTGGTGTATTACATAATTTGCCATAATACACATGACAAAATGTGGAAAGGTCTAAGGTGAGAACCAATACGACCAATTAGAATGTATGTATCTTAGTGATGGTCAAAGTCAATGGTGGAAAAATACTCTCTTGAGCCAAGCGTGGCATAAAGCTGCACCAAGTAACATGTTGCTAATGAGAGATGGGTTTGTAAATCCACAGGAGCCCAGTTGAGCATTTCAGTGTAAGACGAAGATCAATATCATGTAATCCACCTGTCAGTGTTTTTATGTTTGGCTCAATGGAGGTCTGGTCGATGAGGTGAAGAAAATGCCGATTTATGTGAGACTGGCTGAATCGGAGCCACGGATGTGTTTGTTTAACAAGACATCATCGCCTACCAGATGTTATGATAGCTCTGTGCCTGTCGCAGCTCTTTAGGTGAAGCAATGTTTTTCTTCATCCTCCTACATAATTGCTGACTTATAAACTGTGAAATTAAAGCAGCCATGCTGTCTAAAGGCCAAGGTGGTGGGGCAGATGAACAGGCTCAAAAAACAGAAACAAGCAATAAACGTTAAACCAATGATTTTGTAACAGTTATTATTAGACTTTATTGCTTATTTATGGTCTCCTCAGAAATATGTCATAGTAACATCCCTTCTGGAATAAAAGGTGATTTTCTAGCCATAAACCAATAAAATGTTTCACAGTGTTGTCAGTGCTGCCACTTGTCTGGAGGAGCTGAGTGGGGCAGATGTTCTGTGAGGCGGAAGGTCAGCTGGAGATTGCAGGAGCTTTGTGCAACTTATTAGGGCTTTGTGGGGGCAAGCATTCAGGCACCCGAATGGCTGCTGGGGGAGATTAAAGGATTTCTCAAACTTGGATGAAAGAATCAAAGCAACACTCCAGGTATGTTCTTGATGGAAAAATAACATTATAATACATAAATAAAGCTCAAAAAACGTTGATCGGCTTTTAATCAGAAAAGTTTTTACCCGGGTTTTTGGCACCAATTTTACGCATGTATGCTTGCTCACACATTTTAGCACTCGTTATTTGGAGTCTTTGTAGATCAAGCCCCAAGTATAGCTTTTGGGAAAGGCATCCAGGAGGTACATTTGAATGAACTACAAAAGTATTATAGCAATATGTGCTGAGACATGAGAACAAGTTCAGATGGGTTTTTTTGTTGGTTTTTTTTTTATCATGCACAGAGCTGTTTGGGTAAAACCAAAACAATTACATCAGTGGTGGAGGAGTGAAGGCCTAGGCTTGTTTTACACCTGCAGACCAAAGTGTCATCCTGCCATTGAGTTGACCATAAACCAATATGTTCACCGAATGTAGTCTTAAATCAAAAGTGAGGCCTTCTGTCTCATATTTTAGGTCAGAATGACCTAAAAGTCAAAATTAATTTTAGATCAAAATGAGTCATAAACAAGAAAAATAATCAGTTGTACAGAACGATATGTAAAAGGATAGACATAAATCAAGGTGTCCTGAAGGCCCAGTCAAAGTCCAGACCTCAACCTGATTGAATCCTGTTGGAGTCTAAGAGAGTTGTGCAGAAAGCAGTGTCTTCAAACCTCAATGAATTCATGCAATGTTGAAAAAGGAGTGGGTCAAAATTTTTCCTTGACATATAAAATTTTACCCCATACAAAAGCGACTACAAATAGTTCTTGCTTCTGAAGGTGAGTAGAATCTGTTGAATCATGGGGTATTCTTGGTTTACACTTGACTTTGTTATTTGAATAAATAATGATAGTGAGGAAATTTGTTTCTAGGCCAAACCCTTAACTGAAGCAGAGTTTAATTCTATTTGGATGTAGCTCTGTGTCTATTCAGTTTACCATTTAGTTCTCTTTTTTATCATATCACTACACTTTCAGCCCACTCTGAGCAAATATTATGCTGAGGAAATATTACAAAAGAAGCAAGATTTGAAGGTCATGGCTGCTCTTCTGCAGTTTCGGAGGACCAAGATTTAAAAGCCATTGCTGATGATGTGATATTTATCATTGATTTGAGCAATTTCACATGGACATGGAGTAAAAATTTGGAGATCATAAATGAGTTATTTTCTTCTGTGACAACCTTGTTAGTCTGAATGAATTTACTTCTCTCTCTCAGATATTTTTGCGGATGAGCTGAATGGCAAATGCAGTGTTAATTTGTCCACTAGTTTCTATTTTTTCTTGGTCGTTGGGTAGATTCATGCTAGCCGAACATTGCTCTGGGATCCAGTTCCCCATATTGAAAGTGAGGTTCGTAAAAAGATTTTGGCCCAGTTCTCTGAAACTTGCCCCGTAGGTGAAACCTCATCTCTCCATCTCGATGCCAGTAGGCAGCTGCTACAAACCTCTCTTGGAGTGCACCAATGCAATCATCTCTGCCACTTGGCTGAAATATTTTTAATAGCGATGTCCTAAAACTTGGTGCACCCATTACATATTTTATGTAATGGGTGCCAGTGGTCTGAGCTCCATTTTTCCCCCAGCTCTATAGAGGCTTGCTGGTCAGAAATCTCTAATTTTCCTTGTCTGAAGAAAGGACGAGAACGTAGCTACCAGTCAGCAGCTCTGATAGGAAGTTTAAATTGGCTATAACTTTTTGTTACTGTAGCCATGGTAACTGCCGGTTAGCAGTGCCTCAGGGGAGGCTGAAAATGTAGAATAGCCAGAATGTGTAAGTGTGTGAGTTTTTGTTCCTGTAACATGCGCAATTCATACACTATAGTAATTATTTAGCAAATTCAGTGTGTCCGTGTTCCAGTTCACTGCAGTAATGTATAGTCGCACCCCCTGAATACTTTCACATTGTCATGTTACAGCAAAAAACTCTTGCTGTTTTATGCGCCAGCACATAACTGCATAGTAAAACAAATCTGGCTCTACTCTAATACCTTAAATAAAACTTAATGCTACTAATTCCTTTCAAAAGAAGGCTGGGCAGCCGATTGGAAGAAAAGCCCGTTATAAGTCGGGAGGAGTTGCAGAGATTCTCTGCTCAGGTGGGAGAAGCTGTACATAGGACAACAACACCACAAGTCAGACCTTCATGATACTGTGGCAAGAATTAAACCCTTATTAAAGCGGCAGTATTATGAGCTTTCCTGGCACGTTGTGCCATTTTATAGCACTATCGAGTAGCTGTGTTACTTAGGTTGTTATAAAAATACTGTATGTCAAATATAACTTCACAATTTGTTGACTTGACAGTTGGTCATCTGAACACCTACAGGAACTGGGTTCTTGTTTGATCGGGGACATGGTCAATACCTAGTCCTTAGACAGGTAGACATATTTTGTCTTGGTGAAACACTGAATGATGGATGATATAGCACAGTGTGGTACTACCAGAATATAGCTAATGTGTGCCTTCACAGCATCATTGGTATATTTTATCCTCTTTCCACATGATGATAATATGTGGTAATTAATGCAGAACAGCAAGCCATCACTGAAAACAACAGGACCCCTCGCCAGTCCCACCCTTCAAGCATAGTCATCTCTGCTCCGCTCTGCACATCATGGGACAGGGAGTCTGCAGCAAAGCTGAAGCCAGTCACTGAGCCACCCTGTGGGGGAGACGGTGCTGTAATTAGTCCAATATCTGTCTCCAGAAGGCAAGCGCAGATGTTCTCTCATGCTTGGTACACAATATGCCAAGCCTTATTCTTTTATGGTTATCATAAGGAACTGGAACCTTAATGATGTGTGCAGATTTTCTCTCATCTAAATCGGTTCTAACTAGTGGTAATTATTAGTTTATTTTTATTGTGCAAAAATGTTTTTTCTTTGTTGTTGTTGTTTTAGCATGACTAAAACTTTAGTCAGGGTAATTAACACTTATTCAATATCAATGTGATATTCGTGATAAAGGTTGTTATTAAAAGTGAAGCCAGAAGATTACTTTCTCCTCTCAGATTCTGTAACATTAGAGTCCATATAATTCTTCCTTTTTGTGTCAGAATGCTAAAACCAAAACAACCCGGCCAAACTGTAGAGGATCACTCTACTTATCTTCATCATCTGGCTTCATCTGGTTGAACATGGCCTGCTTCTGCATATGTTGGCCTTCCTCCATCCGAGTGCTCATGTACCTGGTTCGGATCCATTGGCTGAATTATTGATGAAACCTTTTGATGTTGGAAAACAGATTGAGAGAGACCATAAGAAGGCTATGCCAATGCAGAGGAGAACATTCTGAGGAAAAGGAAGCCCACTCTCACAGAGGGACGAAGGGAGAGCAGGAGAGGACAGAAAGAAGTAAGAGAGACGAGATCAGAGCAGAAAGAGCGAGGTTAAAGAAATCGGAGCCTCCCTGGATAAACTCAACACGGATCAGCAACATCAGATACTTTTATTTATTCAGATGCTTCTGCACATGTGAACAGGAGCCTCTCTGAGGCTTTGCTGCAACAGTAACACTCCAGGCTGCCAGCCATTACTTCCACCTCACACACAGACTTCACCTGTATTCATCTGCTGGAGAGACATCTCGATTTTTGGTGACGGGGAGAAAATATTCAGCTTGGCATGTCAAAGTAATCTGTTTAATCTGGATTTAAAGTTAAAGTTCTGTGAAATAAGGGTTCTTGCTGACTTTTCCAGAAAACAAGATTTAAATCACAAGGGAACATTTTCCATAGCTGCATGCACACAACCCCATGAGTTAATATTTTGTTGAAACACCTTTCCCTGGAATTAGGCCTCTTTAAATCCAGTACATCTCTGCCAGTCTTTCACATCTAGGCAGACCTTTTTCCGTTTCTACTCGTTGTTTGCCACGTTGCTCCAGATCAGGGATATAGAGCAGCTGTGAATATCAATGTTCAAGTGTTGGTAGAGATCAACAGGACTTAGGTCTAGACTGGACACATGAATCAGGGTGGGGTTTTTTGTTAGTTTTTTTTTTTTTTTTGCTTCGTGAATATATGAAAATCTGCTAAAATTGCAGCTTTGATCACAATGTGAAATTAGAAAGAGCCGAGAGAGAGCGAGAGGAGCACTGCTGGAGTGAAGTCGTGCTTATTGGGTAATTACACAGATCATATTTGAAAGAAGGCAGACATTTTAAATGCAAACATTATAAAGGTATAAAAGTATTTTCTCAAATTGAAAATGTAAACTCTTGATATTTGGCATTTTAATTCCTGCTATATGTACTGGTGTGACCTAGAGTAAATCTGCTGGATATGAAGAAGAGAAACTGTAAACAAAAGAATCAATATCATCGTGCTAATATCAGTCCAATACTAATACTCACCTTGACATCAATAGCATAGAGATATTTACATTGATATGCCCAGCCCTATTATGCACTAATATGTTATACTTGTGTGCATAAAAAAATCCAAAATGACAAAGTGGACGGGGTATGAAGACTTTTACAAGACACTGAAAATTGCAGCCCTGCGTTTTTTTAAATGCCACAGTTATAATGCACCTGGTCTAATCCAGAACCAGAGGTTGGAGAACTCTGGTAAAAACTGACTCTTAGATTTCAGCAGGAAGACTGCAGTCAAAACTCAATGTTTTTGCTTTAAATACCTTTCAAGAACTGTGAAGCTGCAGTTGCGATATTTCTGGTGTGTGGTTGCCAAGGTTACTAAGTGTGTGGTTAGTGGAGTAAGATCTGCAGTGCCAGGTCCAAGTTTTTGTCCAGCTGCCAGCTGTATAAATGCACCAGTTTGCTCTTTCAACTCCCCAATGGGCTAAGGAAGAGATTCACTCACCTTTCACCTGTCCTTCCAATCTTAATCATGTCCCTGCTGTATTTTCAAACAGTCATAAAGAAACAGCTGGATAAAAGCTAATGTGCCATGAATATTGGGAGGAACAGTGGGCAGTAATGTGACCGGTGATAAATGTTAGTAAAAAGGCTCAAATATTGATGGAATCCTAAAGGCAGGGTGATGAGTGCGTGCATGGGTCGGTTTTTGCTTCGGATGATGCAGGCTGACAGCAGATGTGATGTGATGGCAGAAAAATTCCTGAATCATTTGTTCAGAGCTCAGGGGAGGCGCGGAAGAATAATGGCCTGACTCCTGCCTGCTGTGTTGCTGTGGTGTTTGTATTGATCCCATTGTTGCTGATGAACTAATACAGTGCTTGTGTCTCTTTGCTGTGTCTGCAGTCGATGCAGTCTTCCAGAGGCTCCCCCTGGCTGAAAAACCAGCAGCAACAGCAGCATGTCCCGCGTCTCCTCCACCCCCAAACGCTATGCTGGCTCCTACACCAACCACTATAGCTCCTACAGATCCTCCCTGAGCCCGGGCCTCAGCACCTATAGCGAGCGGGACCAGCTGTCCACCTACAGGTCCCCCAACTCCACTTCCTCCTCAGGATTCTCGTCCAGCTACCTGAGCAGCTCCACCGCCCGCACTCGCAACTACAGCGCCTCCTCGGACCCCAATCGAGACCGGGGTCGAACTATCCCTCGCACCGACATCCTCGGGAGTAGCAGCAGTAGCAGCAGCAGCATCAACAGCCGACGGAGTGAGAGCCTCAGCAGAACAACCGTCAAGAGCTACGGAGCGTCAGGTCTGAGTGGGGGGTCCACCTACTCTGGCTACAACTCCTACCAGTCCAGCTACCTCCCTTCTTCACCGGCGGCCTCCAGCATCTCACTCAGCAGAAGAAAGTCTGTTTCCCAGAGTGACCTGAGCAGGGACCTGTCCTCCCTGAGCCTCAGCGATGCGTCCTCCTCCTCCACCAGTGCCCTACGGAGCTACCACAGTCGAACTAAAGACGTGCCCGAGTCGTATGACATAGGCTCCAGACCGGGCAGCTCGAGCCTGTTGCGGAGCTCCACTCAGGAGGCCTTCAGTAGCAGCAGCAGCAGCAGCAGCAGAGCGTATAGCTCCTCGGCATGGGAACCAAGCAGCAACGGGATGTCTGACACCCCGAGCAGGAACTCCACAGTAAGTTCTCTTTTCTTCTTCTTCTTCTGCTTTTACATGATGTGTGCCCATCCAGATATGATCAATAAGCAAGCTGATGGAGGCTGAATAGAATCCAAGCTGCAGTTTTTGCCACTGATGTCCTCTGCACAGCTCTGCTTTTGTTTTATTGAGTTCCCATGTTGTAAAGGAAAACCTAGTGATGCTCACATTGCAACTGGTAGAAGTGTTTCTTGACCAGGTGGGGGCGCTGTTGGTCAAATTACTTTGAGTTTCCCTTGAGTACCAAACATATTGATTTACTTGACTTTCTATGGAAATATTTTGAACCTATAAATAGAAAGTTCAGATTGTCCCGCCCCCCCTGTATTACATGGAGTAATTGAGTGTGTGTAAGTAGCTTCTATGGGTACTGATTCTATTCAGTACCCATAGTGATAAAATGACCTCTTGGACACTAGATGCCTGTTAAAGCCAGCAATTATTTCACTCTCTACTTTCCTGAGTGAGCTTGGTCTACAGGCCACTTTGGCCTCACTGAGTTCAGTATTTATGAGTTTCCTTGGCAAACATGAGATCAGTCCCGCAGGGTGGCAAGATTGTACATGAAAGAGTTGGAAAGTAGGATTTTTTTTTGTTATTTGTTTTTATGACTATTTTGTAAGTTTTTTTTAACATAACTTTGTTATTGTTATTTAGTGATATCATGGAAGCTTGAAAATGTACCAGACACAACTGAAATTAATTAATGTTTACTTTAGTCATCTGTTTCGATTTATTTAGTTTAATCTCCAATGTTTTCTTGAGATAAAAGTATATATATATATATATATATATATATATATATATATATATATATATCTATGTGTGTGTGTGTGTGTG
>CAEGAF010038199.1:0-59652 GCA_903067075.1 Micropoecilia bifurca | reverse complement strand
TAATCAAACTAGCTTACTTTTAGACATTTCATCATTTTTATTTCCACTGTCTGTGCAGCCATTTGATTTTTATCTGTTTGATAAATACACAGCGGTAACAGCTTAGAGTCCTTTCTTAAATAAACTGAAAATTAATCTCGCCTAAAACAATTTTGTATCAGATAAATGGTATCTGATTAGATTAGAAAATATGAAGCAGTTTATCTTCTTTTTTTTATTTCATTTCACATTCAGCGTAAGATCAGCCGTATCTGAAAACACTTTTCTTTTGTTACTTCTTAAAAAAATCCACTTGAAAATGACGTCAGCGTATATATGCCGTGTGTCTCCTGAAGGATGTCTGTTAAAGTTACTACCTCAGCTAACACTCAGGCAATATCATTACATGACAACTGCCAATGTGTCCGCCGGGGCTGATTCATCGGCCCCGAGTCCGGAGGCTCGCCGGGAAAGACGGCTCTTCATCAAGCTACAAGTGAGCAGATGCTGGGTGAGAGGTGACAGCTTCCCGATATGCAAACCCTCCGTTTATTTATTTGCCTCTTAATGTCCTCGGGTTGAAGTCGCTGGGACATTTTTCCATATTTGGTAAAACACAACACAGTAAAAAAAAAACAAGCACAGTGCTTTTGATGCTGATCATTTATCATTTTATTCGATGCGCATTCGAGGTTCAGGACTTGTGTATATTTTTCCTACTTTTTAAAATTCCAGGGCTCTCTGTCTTTTCTTAAACTAGTTTTAGTTAAAAGATGGATGGATGGACATTGGCTTTTTTTAAATTTTTATCCAGACCTGGCTAAGTCAAATTATGCGTCCTACACAGAAGACTAAAAGAGTGAAATCACCAGCCCTAAAGTCTATAATTTAATAATAGTATTAATAATAATTATCTAAATAATTGCTACCCTGTGTAAATGCCTACATTTTGCCCACACATTTGCATTTCCCTTCCTTTCTAATCGTATTTCCCTCCCTCTCTAATCAAGGTAACACCAAAACATCACAGCACCAAAGGCTCCATGAGACAAAAGCATTGTAATACATGAGAGGACACATCACAGTGAGGCACGTATGTAGCGTTAGCATGGGAAGAAGTGCCTTTGTGAGCTTTTGGAAGGGCAATTCAATGAGCTGGCTGAGCACAAATCTCAGCTCTCCTCTCAGATCTTCTCGTTACCTGCCACGCGCTCTTGATGTGTCTCAGCTGAATAGAGGATTGGGGTCAGCTGTTTCTTTGATGTATGGTTATATAAAATTCACCCGGCCCCATCTTCAAGTGACTCCCACAGATTCAGCGTCTTTGTCTCTCCGTTCTTCAGACTATTTGCCTATTTTCTGCATGGTAATGATGTCTGCACTAACTTTTTTTTTTCCTCTTTGTTTTCCAGCAGGTGCTGGCTCAGTACATTATGCCTTGATGCTTCAAAGTTATACTTTTGTCATCATTATATGGGTTCAGTAGACTCGGTGAGCAATCGCCTCTTTTGGATGAAACAGCAATGTTTGATTCCTGAATGGTGACACTTTGCATCTGATGCTTTGTCAAAAATGAACATTAGAAGATGTTTTCTTTTTTGCCTTTCCAGCATTCGCAGCTTGATCTTGACCCTTTGCACATGGTGTCATGAGCTGAAGATAGTGGCCCACTCCAGCCGGGAATCTAACATCGCTTTTATTTCAACAGAAAAATAGTCATTTTATCATAAACCTTTAGACGAGGAAAAAAGACGGTGATGCACAGCAGCCGCCAATCGTAATGACTGGCAGCCGTTGGTGTATTCTTTCTGGATCAACTGCTGTCTGATTGACTTTTTTTGGGCAGACCTGAGAAGACGCTGTTGCAGTAATCAATGTGACCAAAGATAAATGCATGGATGAGTTTTTCTTGATCTTGCTGAGGCATTAGTCCTTTAATCCTGGAGGCTGTAACTGTCTTCATGTGTCTCTGGAGAGTCAGGTCCGCGTCCGTCACCACTCCCAGATTTCGAGCCTGATCACAAGTTTATAGCTGGAATAATTGAACCTTGTGCTCTTGATCACTTTTCTGTAGGTTCAAAGATAACATCACCTTTGTTTCTGTTCAGCTAAAGACGGTTTTAGCATATCGACACGTCGATTTGTTCTAACAGTCTGTTTGGTACTTGGATGGGTTCTGAGTCATCTGTTGGCATCTGTTGGCAAGAAAACCTGTAGATGGGACACAAACTATCCTAAACGTACAGTCACCTGTGTTATTTTCCTTCCACTTCACAATTGTGTACTGCTGCATTGTTTTAGGCTATTGCATGTCAAATCACATTTAAGTTTGTGTTTGCATCAAAACATGTGAAAGAAGTACAGGTGGTGTGAATACCTTGCCAGGCACTCTGAATGAGTTTCAGTTCTGTTTCCAAGGGAAAGAATGAAATTACAGACGACTGGGCTGCCTTTCATTATTTCAAGTCAGCCCATCGTAAAGTGAGCTATGAAGCTGCAACAGTGATTGTTGTGGCATAGATTGCTTACTCTTCTAATAAATTAGGTACCGCCTTTTACTCTTCTCTCTCTCTCTCTCTCTCTCTCTCTCTCGTGGTTTGCTCTTTTTTGATATACCTTTTTATGCTGTTCATTATCCAGTAATACCTGCACTGTCAACATCACAGATGAGCCCAGCTTTCCCTGCGCTTGAGCAATCTGCATCCGACTGCCACAGATGACCGGTACAGAACCTCACAGGTGATCCATCACTACATTAACCGGGCAATGGGGACCAACTGGTAATGCAACATTTGATCGATGTGCAAACTGTAATTAAAAGCGCTGTGCTAATAAGTACCTGGGAGGCCATTTTTTTTCTTCTTCTTCTTCTTCTTCTTCTTCCACGTGTATGGTCATGGAGCAGGAGATTGGGTTGGTTGAGAAATATATATATTTATATATATCTATATGGGAGGTAATAAGGATGAGTGGAGTTGGAAGAGAGGGAGCAAAGGGGGCTGCAGGGCTGCAATGAGTGGGCCTGGGTGAGAAGATCAAAGCTCAAGTGCTCCGATGGACAGATTGAAAAGCATTGGGTCGGGGAAAGGAGAGGATGGTGCTGCTGGCAGAATATCTAACAAGCAGAAAAATGCGGGGAGAAGAGGACGCTGGGGAAGTAGGCCGCCATGACTTGGCTGCAAAGGCAAAACATCATCTTTGAATTACAAAACCTCTTTGGAGTTGTGCTTTTGTTCCCGAGCCAGATGTGTGCACAAGTCTTTCTAAAACTGTTTACTCTGCTAGCGTCGGCTCCAAAGTGACGGATGGAAGCGAGGGGGGGAATTAAAACGCGGCCCTTTGTCTCCTAATCTCTTGCTTTATCTTATTAGGCTGCACATCCATACTCATCCTAATTAAAACCAATCTTTAATTCACAACAGCAACGAATCACAAATGCAATCCCCCCCTCCAACCCTTCCACTTCATCCTACATGTGTGGGCCAGAGTGATCAGCAACACGTATGCACTCACACACACACCAAAATCATAAACCCTGGGCCGGATATTGTTCCAAATCCCTTCGTAAACAATTAGGCGAGTTATAGACTGCTTAATGAGATAAAAGTAGATGGAGCATTATCTTTTGTTTTTCCGTCCTTTGGGACCGTGAGCCGGAGTTAGTTTGCATTATCGGGATGTCTCCCCTGAGGCGTCTGCACGGCTGGAGAGCTCCAGGCATTAACACACACAGCTCCATCCTGGGGTGTGTGGGCCTCTGCCTCGGAACGTGCTTCAACTTTAGTTAGAAGGTAGACGAGCGGCGCAGAGTGCATCCACTTCGTACATTTGAACCTCCTCATCTATTCTTCCTTCCATCTCCTTTTGGTTTTTGTCTCTTTACAAAATGCTTGAAATGCCTCCATTCTGAGCCTCGCATAACTCTAGACAAACGTTCAGCAGCCACGCAGTTCCACAATGCGACAAATTAAACAAGGATGTGAAGGTTAAATTCCTTCCCTTTCCTCCTTTCATTTGAATTTGTGATTGCGCTGTGTGCCGCTACACCGATATCAGAAAAAGGTTGACTGTTTATTGAGATTCGTCTGGATGTCGCACGGATAGGATGCAGCAAAAAATATATATAAATCAACGAAGCTCATTGGAAATAAAGTGCCGCGAGCTCTGCTTCGACAATTTAAAGAATTACCACCGGCACCAGTTTCTGCTGTCTTTATCTCAGCCTTCACCTGTCTTATCAAACCCGCTCCCGCAGTCGGGGTTTGCCAGTTATCACACATCATCCTCTAATCGAGAAAAAAAACAAACAAGCAAAAAAAAAAAAAAACAAGGATCCTGTTCTGTCAATATCTGAAAGATCTTATCGACCGCCAACACGTGTCTGCAAATACTTTGTGTCCATAAATGATTTATGCGTCTTTGCATTTGATGGCTCGATTCATAATTCATTTTGTTTACCTCTCCCGTGTTTAAATAGGACGTGGCTTCTGAGCGAATCGCCTATTAGCGGCTCGCAAAGTAGTCGGGGAGGTAATAGTAGAAATGTCACTGCACTCGAATGAGCTAAACCGGCTAAGCGATGACAAGCAATCTCCCTGTCAGACGTGCAGACTAACAGGCTTTAGGGTTTAACATCCACTTCACTATCCTCATTATAAATGGCTAAAGTGAATGTTTGGCTCGGCAAACAGGCAAGACATCAAAGTCCTCTATGATATAAGAAGTGTGCAAAGCTGGCAGTGCATCAGATCATAACCTCTTACTACATGTAATGTGAGGGCTGCAGCCATCAAAGGCTTCATGCGTACATGCACACATTTCTCTATCATCATGTGGGATGAAAGGTTGAACATTCCTTTTGACCCTCTCCCCCCCTCCGTCACTCGCTAGTTGTGCTCCCACATCTACCTGCGTGGCTGTGCATTGCTCAATTTTCCCCATAGGATCGCTTTAAGGGATAGTTATGGATTTTTGAAGTGCGATTAATTTGAAGTTAGATATGTAGTAAACGGCAGTTCAGATGCTTCGAATCAAAGTCCCTTCTGTAGTCCAGCAGGGACGTCGGCAGAGGCTACAGGCTGCATCGGTTCACATGATCGGCTTTGGTTGCTCCAGTTCTGCCAAGAACGCTGTAAACTTTAGAATTTTCTACCATGTCGTCATTTTGCACAATGGTGTTATGAAAGACGATACGTTCTTACCCCTTTATATGTCTTGTGGGCCTATGGAAAATTTTCCCAATGGACTCTTCTACCATCTGTAGGAGCCATTTATCTTTTCCTGTGTTTATCGCCACCAGGGGGCGTATTTCATTTTGAATTCAGAGTATGTCTGAAGGGGGTTGTGGGTTATTTAATGTCAAGTGTGATTCTGTTCAGGTGTTGCTAACGGGCAGATGGAAACGATTTTCTAATGTTCTTTGTTTTTTATTTATGTCGGATTTATGTGGTTCTAAATGGAAATGGCAAGACAGAGGATGTTGTACTGAAAATAAATCACTCAAAATACAGGATTTTTACAATATCAAGTCCTTCACTCCACTTACCTTAATCAAATGACGGTAGTTAGGAATCAAATTTGTGTAATGCATCTGCATGTCATTTGTGCTACTGCTGTATGAATTATACATCTAGTTTACCAAGCTAACTATGGTATTTACAAGTGGAGAGTACTGGGTTTAACTACAGCTTCAGTAATGAATGTGAAAAAAGATTTGCATTAGGCTACGTTTTGAAGACAATTATTTTTGTTGTCACCGTTTGCCTCGGCCTCAGCCTCCACCTTTTGAATCCCCCTGCAGCTGGAACGCTCCCTCTGTCTGGTCGTCAGATTTTTCTCCTTCAGAGTCGTAATCCTCGGGGGCGGGGAGGAAAATGTCAGTCAGACCGGATGAAAATTCTTCAGAATTCACGTCAAAATCAGTTAAAGGTTGTTCTTCAACTACGGCGTCTAATGAAGCCAATAAATCACCCTGGAACTCCATCCTCATTATTTGCTACTGTTCTTGCCGTCTTGTGTCAATCCCTGCAACGCAACGTGTGACCGGGACGTTCACTGCATGAATAACTGGAGTTACTTGCACACTTTCAAAAATCTTTGCTTTTGTTCTGAAAGTCCATAATTTCTTATCCTATTGTGTGTGTGTGTGTGTGTGTGTGTGTGTGTGTGTGTGTGTGTGTGTGTGTGTGTGTGTGTGTGTGTGTGTGTGTGTTTGTGTGTGTGTGTGTGTGTGTGTGTGTGTGTGTGTGTGTGTGTGTTTTTAACTATCCAGATACCACAAAGGAAATGTACCTCATGCTGTTTTTTAATTAGCTTTAAATTAGCATTGCATCTTATTTTCCGTACCTATTTTTTCCACCCAGTTTTCTCCTTTGTGTAATCCCCACGCTGCAGTCGCCAGAGGTTTTTCCCTCCTCCTCTGTCTCCTGCACCCTCTTTCCTTCCCCTTTTCCTAATTTGTGTCAGGACTAATGACGCATTCATCTTCGGTCACCTTCAACCCTCTCGAAGCCGCTCTTGACAAATGCTCGCCGGTGTCAAAAAATCAGAGGGTAGAGTGGAGGTAAACACCAACAACTGATGCTTCCTTCAGGATAATCACCACTGTGGCTGGGCACTAAGCACCCTGCTCAGCTTCTGCCTTTGATTTGCAAAGAAGGGGTTGAAGGGAGGCGAGGTGTGTGTGTGTGTGGGGGTTGGGGGGGTGGCTTATTCAGAGTGCTTGCAAGCTTGCGTCTATGTGTGATTAATCTATACTGAGCAAAAGGTTGGGTCCAATCAGCACTCCATTTGTGAATAGTAAAGGGTTCTGTGACCATGAAGGGTAAATGGGAAATGGGAGATGGCGTGTCCAGTGTTTTGGCAGCGTAATGGAGCCTATGAAGTTATTTAGGACCAGCTCTGCCCTGTCACATGCCTGTCACACCGCTGGCTCGGCGGTGTCACATCCGATGTGCGTCTGGAGGAGCGCGCCGCCAAACACTGGCGTCTCCCATCGTTCTGTGTCAGTCAAAAGACAACACACATAACAATCAAAACGGCACGTGCACGCACACACGTGCGCACACACGTGCGCGCGCACGCGCATCGTGGTGAGAGGTAGGAGAGCCTACAGGGGCCCCCGCCGAGCCATCAGCTCTGTCTCCTCCAGATAAACATCCTCTCGACACTGTGACATTTTCCCCTGTGCGAGCTGACGGCGAAGGCTGCAAATGTGCATGAACATGTTCCCACACACGAGATGTTGGTTGTTTTTTTTTTTCCTGAGCACTTTTTATTTATGCATACAAGGAGTAACAGGCATTTTATATAAAGAGCAAAATTAATGTGTGACCCGTTTGCACTGGGTAATAAATCACTCTTTGTGAGAAGAGCTTTTTTGTTTTTTTTTGTCCCCCCCCCCTCCCTCTTTATGCCGTTCCCTTCCCTAAAATGTTACCATTAGCATTTTGTTGTGTTGTGTCGAGATAAATGATCGTGAGATTTATGCAAAGAGAACTAGATGATGCCAAGTGTTTTTGGCACGGTCAGGAGAGTCATGTCAAACTCTCTGGTTTTTGATGTATGAGAAAAGAGCAGCGAGCTGACTTGACATGTACTTTTAACTCTCTGCCAAGTTGAATTTATTTATTTATTTGTGTCCTGTTTTTAATCCCATGTGACCTGTAATATTTGTCTTGCTGATGCGCGGCGGACAGAGCGTTACACGACGTGATGGCTGTGACAACAAGCGGCTTTCTCCTGTAATAATTGTCTCAGTCGGTGTTCATGGTGGAACCAGTAGATGCTGGTTTTGATAAAACTAAAAATAATGACATGACACAATGCAAAATAGAGCATGGTCGAGACTGGGAAAGAGAAGAAAAAAATGGTTTTAAGATGTTGTTTTTATTTTCACGATTAAAAACATGAAAAGAACCTATCTGTAATCCATCCCCTTCACTTGGATGCCTTAAAGTGAAATCTATTGCAACCGACTGCTTTCAGAGATCCTCTAACTGGTGTAATGAGTCAACTGTGTAGCATTTAACCTGATGTTTTCTTCACTCACATTAGTGGACGAAGACATAAAGTGGAGAAGTTTAAAGTCGGGTGAGGCTGTAAAACCATTTCCCAAAGTTCTGAACATCCCACGGTGTGTTCAGTCCGTCATCCATAAACGTCAACACCACAGCACAACTTTACACTTACTGTGGCGAAGACACGTTAATGCTGTCAGTCAAGTCATTAACCAGACTGTATCCTTGCAGACCACGGTGGCTCTGGAGGAGCTGCAGAAACCTAAAACTGGGACAATCCAGCTGTTGGTCAAACACTCTCCACATCTGGCAAAATCGGCAAGAGAAAAAATCTTGTTGAAAACACACCATAACAAGTGGAGTTTGTATGCAACACAGCAAACATGTGGGACTCGGGTCAGACTAGACAGAGATTTTACACTCTAGCTTAGAAGCAAAAACGTTAGCGTTGCTGCCGAAAACAACCATCCGCGCTGTGAAACATGGATTGGTAGCATCAAAACTACTGTATATACAATTAACTTTTGCATGTTCTCCATCTAAAATGACTGAACTGGAATTATCTGTCCACCCATTGTAGACACAGACCAGAAAGGCTTACACATGTTTTTAGACTGTAGCAGGAAGCAAGAGTACCCAGAAGGAACACAAATGTGCACAGGGAGAACCAGGCAGGGGGGGCCCATAACAGTGATTTAAACTTTTTTCTTTTTTATAAAAACTATTAGGTCTGCAAATACAGTAAATGCATGTAAATGCTGCAGCTGTAGTTGCAGCAAAAGGTGGTTTGTCACCTAAAAAAAACTGCCTCCTATTCCCATTTTTAGTTCCAAAAATGTATGAAAGTTGAGGCATTTTACGATTTGTCTATTTCCACATATATTTTGTATATTTTCATCCGCCAGTGCAGTCTTCCAAAACTCTCATAACTTTAGCCTGGGAGCGTACCTATGAGTCAGATCACCTCTGACGGTTTCCTCTTTCTTTCCTCACCTCTCGATGTCCCATTTGTCCTCTTCCTCCCTCTCCACATCCTCCACGAGGCTGAATTAATGGTTGACTGTGGGAGACTTGTAGATGGCAAATGTTCGCATTCATTATGCATGACTTCCATGTTGCTGTTAATTTCTCGGAGCCAGCCAAGTCGAGGAAATGATTTTGTACATTATGTTTGTTTAATGAAATTGTCACACTAATGGAAGTGAGGGAGAATAAGATGGAGATGACTGTTTCTGTTTGTCATTTTTATGACCTGGTTTTTTTTTTTGCCTTCTCCTTTTTTTCTTTTTTTTTTTTAAATCACAGTTTTCACATCATCACCCTCGCCCAGTATTTATGGACCCTTGGAGTTGTCTTTAGATCCCTCAGTATTGCCCCTCTGCTCACCAATGCAGGCTTGTTTAACATGTTTTCATTTATTTTTCATCGGTATTGAACTGATGCTCGGTGGTTTCTTATCTAGATATTGCTATCTGCGAAAATGCGCGGGTGTTGTGCAGTTTGCCCATCTCCTACTCAAGGTCTGCACAAGTTTCGAGTGTTTGGGGATTCCCCTGCTGGCTTGTGAATAATTTAGTGTTCTGTATGATATAGATCTCCCTAAGCAAACATGTTTTATCTCATCCCTTAGCCGCACCTGAGGCCAAACCGTGTACAAGATTCTAATCACAGGTCCATTTCTTTTTCATGTCAGAGTCACACTTTAACATGATCTCACACAGAATCAGTTGAAGTCTGCTGTATTGGGGTGGACTTGAACAAATGATAAGCAGATAGCGGTGGAGGTGGGTGGCCCTGGAGACGGAGAAAAGGGCCAGCACTCTGAAAGCCGGGTGGTTTTTTGGCCATGTTTCAGATTTGCTTTCTCTCTTCTCTTTAGTTTTAAATGCTGATGAATAAAAAAAAGTACATGGATGCAATATTCTGAAAGGTGGTGCCTATTCGTTCTTTCGCCGGGTGCGACTTTGAGGCCAATACGATTCTCGGGTGTGGCGAGACGAGTGGCTCTTCCTCTCCCTTTGTGCTTTTTGCTTAGACAGCGGCTCAAGTTAAAAAAATTAAAACGACAGTGCTGTTCTTCCGCTGGCCTCACATTTTTAGATAAGAATTGATGCTTTATCGCAGAGAAACACAACTGCTGCCACAGACACTCGCAAAAGCCATTTGCGAGCGTTGAACTTCTGCCTCACCTTTATTGAGTCAAAACAACAAATTTCAGCGTGTTTCATTGGGATTTTGGGTAACGGACCAGCACAACATAAATCTTGTAAATTGTAAGGACATTGACACATGTTTTCTTTTGATTTTTCACAAATTCAAAAAAGATTTAAAACTGCGGTGAGCTATTGTGTTAACCTCACATAACCTACACTTTGAAAAGCCAAATTTAATTGCAATTTCAGCTGATAGTGATTTGGGGTATATTCCTACTAGATTTGCACATGTAGAAGATGATATTTATCTCCATTGTTAGTTAAAAATAGCTCCAGCTCAAGACTGCGGCTCAAAGTGAAAAATAAAGGTATGGGTTTCATGGGGTCTCTCTGCTGCATCCTTGGGGTCAGTTTTAAGATCGCCCAACTAGTAGTTACATGCTTCTTTGTGACAGTTTCAATATCATCTCAAAATCAGCTAACACATTCAAAACAGATCCCCTGGAGAACCTGCCATCGCTCACCTGACCTCTGGATGAAAACTGATGTGGTAGCCTGGAAGTGATGTTGGTGACAAGTCCTAACAGGGCCTCTGGGACGACGTTTATCCACTTTGGATCTTCTTGAGGTGGTGGGAAAGGGAACCAATGCATTCGTTTCTATGGGCATGTACATCTATTGTCTTTCCAATTAATTTATTTCCCAGCACATAAATTAATCTGCAGTGTTTTCAGAAAGAGACAACATGAATCCCGTGTTGTTTCTCTTTTGGCTTTTCCAGACTCAAAACTCTTGCGGCAGACTGAAACCAGAAGAATACAATGAACTGTCATGGACCTCTGCGTATTCTGAATAAAGATTCAACAGATGACATTATTCACAAGGAAATAAGGAGTCAAGGATCTCTCATTTCATCAGAAGCTGAAACCAAATCCTCTTTACCCATTTGACATTTGTCTGCTGCATTATTTCACAGGTCACTGATATTTGGACCTCCATGATTCTCATTCATTGCTCGTTGCCCAAAAGATACTGGCTGCCACACATAATAACATAATACCTAAAATCCAAGGCATTGACTGTTTATGCGTCACATTTTAGAACTATCCTGCCTTTAGTCACAATGTCACTTTGTTTTTGTCTCCTCAGAGAGAGGTTGCTGGATCCTGGAGTCCTTGTTTTCTGTATCTGTTGAGGGTTTTAAATCCCTCATAGAAAAAGTTGTAATTTTCTTAGACTTTGCTGAGTTGTGGCAGAGCTTAAACATCAGCTGACAGGCACAACCAGTTCACTTGCTTCAGCCACTGGTGAGGAAATATATAAGCTTTTTCCAGGTTTGTTTAAGGGCTACACTGTGGTACAGCCAGAAGCACTGTTGCCTTGCAGCAAGAAGGTCCTATTTGAATGTTGGCCTGGGGTCTTTCCTCATGAAGCTTGCATGTTCTTCCCATCCAGGCTTGGATTCCCTCTAGGTACTCTGCTTCCTCCCACATTCTGAAAACATAAATGTTTGGGTTATTGGTTTCTCCGATTTGACCTTAGGCAAGTTTCAGCTGGGGAGGGGGGTGGGGGGGTTGTCGGCAGAAACGGTGGTTCGAAAACCAAAGAGGCACCTTTCTGTTGACGGATGCAGGGCAGGCCTCTGGAGGGGGACGTCAAAAGATTTTCAAAAGAATGTAGAAAACAGGATACGAAAACCGCTTGTCTGGAAGTTCTCCAGTTAACCCAGCAAAGATTTTTTTAAAAGTCGTCTTCTCTGGCCAACATATTAGAAGAAAGCATCCATAGAGTTGTGGAGACCCTCGTTTGGGTGTTTTGCTATGAATGCTGGGAAATGCAGTTCTCATGGTGAAATATTAGTCATCAAGGGTAGTTTGATGGATTGGAGCTGTGTTTTTTTCCCCCTGCTTTCAGACCTGGATATGTCACAATAGTCAAAAAACAGAGAATTCCTCTCTCTAGAAGAAAATCCTATAAAATTATCGAGCCATCAGCTTGTAACCTCGAGATCAAGCCCACTTTGGACCTGCAACAGAACAATAATCTGACAAACACTGACAGGTCCACCGCTTAATGTGCAAAATGACTTTCCATACTACAGATCTAGGTAGAGTTGGAGCAAAAATAATATTTTTCACAGCACTGTACATGGTTTTATGAACAGGATATTTATATTCACGTCTTCTCATTTTCAGTGGACAATATGTGTAAATTTAGCTTAAGAATTTAAATCTAAAATTTGAAACAATACTTCTGTTCTAAGTGAAAAGACATGAAGTAGATTTATAAAAGCAATGTTAAAAACAGCAACAACTAAAATCACATTCATGCATTTATCTTTCTTTAATCACAAAAAATATATACAAATGAATGCTTTTCATGGAAATGTTACTGTTTTATAAACTAAAACTAGAGTACAACCATCATGCATGTATGAACTCTTATGTGCTGCTGGTTCTCCTGCTCAAGAGACATGGAAATGCAGAAGATGTAATAAGACTCAAAACTCTTTTAGTTTTTGTGTTTACTCAAGGTTTTATAGGTTAAAAATCAGTCTAGTATTAAATCAAATTGTAACCAAACTGTATTGTGTTTCTGTTGAAGAGTCACAGCACTACAAAGAACCACAGCTGAGGCTTCCCACTCACTTTGCTCCACTGGGATATTATGGTTCGGTGAAGTCTTCAAGATACACTATTTGGTCATTAAGGGCTTTGACTGTGAGGAAAAGCATTTCACATTCTGGATTTGACATGGAACGGGAGCAGAAAAGCTAGGACAGGATAAAAATGATCTCTCTGGTAGTTCCTGTCAGAAATCCTGCAGCAACAATTTGGACTGGGGTTATAAATGAAAGGCATTGTCAGTGACACTGAATGGTCAAAGCACTTCCAATTGAGCCCAAGGGAGGCGTACCCTCAGAAAGAATCCTGTTTTACTGTGCAATGGGAATTTCAAGGATTCGAAACCATCCGAGATGAATTTGTACTTGTGAATAGTGTTCTGCACATCAATCACCCCTCTGGATGTTGTGCATGATAAGGTGGGTGAATCATGCACAACATGATTCACCCACATGGAAGTGCATGGAAGTGCACATGCACTTCCATGCATGTGCACTTCCATGCATGTGCAAACTCATAACAGGGACAATTAAGGAAGATAATTAATCAGTCAAGTTTGTTTGTGCACCATGTTGCAGCGATGAGGCAGTTCAAAGTGTTTACATCATAAAAGCACACACAAAAATAAAGACACCATACTGTCAACAATTGGAAAAACCAGAACAATACATTTTAATGTGTTCCTCTTCATCAAAAACATCAATACATGTCAACTATGTTGGTCAAAACCAAATCTAAGCAGGCTTGTCTCTAGTCGAGACTTTTAGGAACTCAGTGTTTCAACTGTTTTGCCATTTTCTGGAAGTTTGTTCCAGATTTGTGGTGCATAAAAGCTGAACGCTGCTCCTCCATTCAGCTCTTTACATTCACATTCGGGGGGATGCAGAACCAGAACCAGACTGATTAACTTAGCAGTCACATCGTAGAGTCATGTGGAAGCTGGTGTGCTCATCCATGAAGAAACAACCCAGGAAAGGATTCAAACAGGAACCTAACTGTACCACCATGCAGCCTAAAAATGGCGCATAATGTTCAAAACCTTTTTTTTTCTTTCCAAGACTATTTCTACAGACAACTTTGCAAATTCTGTTTTGACTCCGGTCAACGTAACTTAATTTACTGAATACTGCATATAATATCAATCATGTCAAACCTGCGTTATTATTATTCTTATTATTTTTTGGTTTTTTCGGTGGGAACTCCTGAGTGTACACACACGTGTACACCTGTGAGTTTGAGAGAGACTGCGTGCGCGTGTTTATGTTTATAGCAGTGGTGCTGATGCTGCCTCTAACCCAAAATCCATCACTGAGTCCAGTCATGCGATTACTGCCTGCCATGGGAAACGCTGACTAGTGCTGCTACTCTATTAGGCAAAGTGCTTGTGTGTGTATGTGTGCATTGGTAAAAGAGACGGAAAGAGAAAGAGAGAAAATGGGTATTATCCCAGGTGCTAAGTGCTTCTCGCCCGCCCCCTTTTTGGTCCAGGACCACTTTCTCTTGCAGGCCACACCTATGCAGCCCCCCCATCCCCCTCCTCCCCACCTCATCCCCACCCATCTCCACTCCGGCGCTGCAAATCAGCCTTCCTGCTGAAGAGTGAGATTACCGTGTGCTGCATTGCAACAGATTGATTTCTACTCGACCCGCATTCCATCCCATTTACTTTCACCTGCATCCTTCCTGTGCCTCCTGTCCGAGCCGCGTAAATGAATTTGTCCAAGAAACGACTCAACCTGCTTTTTTATTGTAAGAAAGGAAAAAAGAAGAAATGAAAAGGAGAGAAAAGAAAAGAAAAGAAAAGAAAAGAAAAGAAAAGAAAACACAAACTTCTTGCTCAGGACAGATATGTGGACATTTCTGTGCAGCTTCTGTACCAGGGCGTCTATAATCTACATCACGTGTGTGTGTGTGTGTGTGTGTGTGTGTGTGTGTGTGTGTGTGTGTGTGTGTGTGTGTGTGTGTGTGTGTGTGTGTCAGTGTAGGAAACCAGGCGGGCTGTGAAATAGGGATTGATGTGTCCATTTGGAGACAGGTGTTTAGATGTGACTGAGGGCTGCAGCAGCGTCGCTCTGCCTCGGTCTGCTGCCTCCGTCGGGGCGCCTCCACCACTGGCCTTGATTACTTGTTGTTATTGGAGTGTGAAATCTGAATATGCTTTTTCATCACTCAAACTTTGGCTTGAGTCGGAGCAAGGAGGCGCAGCGGCAGAATGTTAGGTTTTACGATGTGTAGCCGGGCTGAATTTGTGTTCTCAGTTGCTTACTGTCCGAGAGTTTGAACTATTGCTCTTTTTCTTTTTTTTTTTTTTATTTAAAGGAGAGACGCTTCAAAAATATAGATTTTTTTTTTCCCATGTGCTGCATAGAGATATTTGAACACTTTTCTACATTGTGTCTTTTATTAAGTGAAACTGTTAAGTCATGTAGCTTTTGTTTCACTTCATTTTAAATAAGTATAAATGTGTGTAATCACATTTGTCAGAGGTAGATCCTGGATTGTCATTGTACAAAACTGCAAATCGTCAGCTATGAAGCCGTCTACAGATTTGCCCAAGAGCCTCTGAACCTTTCCTATTTACAAAAAAAATTTCTTTCATACAGTTTATGTAATTCAACTTTATAAGATATGGCAATGCAGTTAATTATGGTTAGGGTTAAAATGGCTGCATTTGTTAAAAAAGCTAATTAAACAACACTAAACAGATTTATGAGGACATCTTTCTCGTTTTTTAGAACCGTTCCCAGTTGTCATACTGGCTTTACAGAGCTTGATATAGAAAAGACAGCAGCCTGAAGCACACTGAGGACTTTCTCTATAAATACGCTTCTTATTCAGGAATATTTACTCTCCAGTTATGCAGGTTTGAGAGGTCTGAAATAATACAAACCAAAGCAGGTTGTTGACTTAAAATGAAGGCTTTATTTATATTCTGGGTTGGGAGTCTCTTCTGCAGATCGCATGCATCAAAGATGAGTGCAGCCATAACTCTTTCACACTCTGATCCATATATTTTCAAACAAACACAACAGAGAATTTTGTTTACTGTTTTATAAAGGCACAGAACAAGATAAAAACAAAATCAAAATCGGACCTTCAAAATTCAACAGGAAGTTTGAACCTTCTATTGACCTATAATTTTCATATATTTACTGTTGGAATTTATGCAAACTGGCAAATCTTTTGGAAGAAAATTGTTATTTGCTCTTTCAAACATCACATTGCAATATATTATGTTGTGTATATATATCAAACATCCTGTTGCCAATGCTGCTTTTTTATTTTTTTTGACAGAAGCAGTGTCTTTGTTAAAACACTGCTTTCAAATCTAGAATAAAAAGATATATATAGTCAATATAAAGCAGAACATTCACAATACATCTACTTATCCTTGAAAGGTCGTGGTGATTGGGCAAGAGGCAGGGAGATGATAAACTGGTGGACAGGTCACCAGTTTATCACAGAGCAACAAACACAGCACACACACACAGCCTACCCAAAGTCATTTTAGAGAGACTAATTATGCTCTTGGACTTGTTCTTTGGCTTAGTGTAACGTCTGCACAGCAGCAGAAATATCACACAGAGCGTTATCATTGTATTTCGCACAGCACTTTGTGTATTGTGAGCAATTATGTTCCAACCACAATGCAGACTCAGACCCCTTTACTGTGGTAGCTCAAAATGAAAATCAAAGTAGTCAAATAGAGTTTAGGAAGCAGCTTTGGACTTTAAGCTTTTTTGGAGCACAACTGGTTTGTGGTTGTAAAACTAAAGATGCACATCACCCAAAACATGTCAGAAAGGGAACATTTTGTGGTGAGGGGAGGTTTTTCCTCTACCAGCGTCGGGAAGGCTGCTCTCCGTTCCCACAGCTGTCTGGTGGTCTATGTCACTGTGTTCCCTATCATCCTCCTCCATCAGTTTTTCTCCCCTCCCAGTCAATGTTGAGTGACTCTGGTAATTCCACTCTCACCGTACTGTCCCATTGTTTTAAGGCTGTACAATGGGTCAGTCGAACGGACCAGTTTTACAATGTAAACACACAAAATGCTGTACTGAACTGTACCAACTAGTTACACTGATAACCAACCGCAGGCCAAATATATCACAATACTCTTGGCCTGACGAAATTAATCACTGTAGCTGTAAAATCAACAACACATCTATTTTTCACCACTGACTTTCACATCACCGGATGAATGAAACAATGCAGAAAATATCAGTTTCTGTTCTGGGTCAATTTCACTCCCTTTGTCTTGCATCTGCTTCACAAGTCCAACATTTTTTTTTCTCAGTGATAGATTTGCGGCCATCTGTTGGAACACCTACCAGTTTTTCCCAATTTTGTCCCACAGGTCCACGGATGCATTTACCCCTGTGAACAAATCACTCACCATTGTGTCGCCTTTCATTGGTTGCATAGATGCCTGCTCCTCTGTCATCTCGTCTTTTGTTGCTCCACGTACAAAAATAAATGACTGGGTCGTGGGTCAAAACCGACATCATGATCCTTGTTCAGAACCAAGTAAAATAAGTGTGTTTTCCTTTGCAGCTGATGTGCCAAATTCCCCCAAGATATTCTCAGTATGTCTCGTTACGGTGCGCGAAAAGGAAAGAAGCATTTCCGAATGCTTCCTTTTTCTCAGGGCAAATGAGCACAGCAGACTCCATCACATATTTTTTTGATAAAAATCAGAGAATGGCTTACCATTTCTTTCAATTTTGTAGAAGCTTGTCCTGACTCCTGCAGTCTTGGAAGAGCGGAACTTTGTAAGATATCCTTTTTGCTTCCTCGCTTTACCTAGCAAGTTGTCTGATGCTCGTCCCTGCTACGCATCAGTCTTATTCTTCTACTTGTCTCCATGTTTCCTCTCCTACTGGTGGTTTCAAATGTAGTCCCTAAACACAGATGTTCCTCATGTACCATGCACGCTGCTTTTCAGCCGGTTTCAGAGGAGAAATACTTAGAAGCCCGTGCCTTGCTAAAAACTAAAAGGATGATGCACTTGTAAAAACCTCTGCATCCTGCCTCAAATGTTCTTTTTTATAGTGTTAGCTGCCACAAACTAATTTCTTGAAAGCTGTATTTGCATAAGCAGTGAAAGCAGTGGCCTTCAAAATAAAAGCCGTGCCAGTGCATTTCCTGCGCCTATAGAAGGATCTGCACTTCGATCTTAACCTTTGACGCGGGCCGGTCAGAGGTTGTCAGCGGGCCGGATGTGGCCCGCGGGCCGTCAAATGCAAAAAAAGTCTGTTTGGAGTCGACAGCCCGACGGCTGAGCGTTTAAATAGCTGGAGTGTGTTATAAAAAGACAGAGAGCACCTGGTAAAAGTCTATTAATCTTCAGGTGCTCGGAGAAGACATTCGTTATCAGAGCTTGGGAATTAAACATGAGCATGAATTCTTCAGGGGCGCAATATAAAAGAGTTGGATAATTTTAGAAGGGATCACTCCACCTGTAATTTTTAGCTTCCCTCAAAGGCCCCTCTCTGTCTCTACCGTTTAGAGCTAATCCCTTTTGGAATTTGGAAGCTGTGTACTCCAATGTGTATTCACAAAGTGGATTAAAGAGACTCGATAGTTCGGGTTTTGTTTTTTGTGTGTGTGTGTGTGATTAAGTGAAACCTCGGAGAGTTATTAGATTTACCAGCTAAGAGGGGATTGCGAAAGACAAATACAAAGCAAACACAAAGAAAAAAACAATGCCTGAAACACTTGCAAAAGAATTTACAACATTTCATCCCAAGAATGGCAGACGCAGCGGTTTGCAAGAGTTTGGTACTTTATTTTTTTTATTTAAATTTGCCACTTTGCTGCCACAAATTTATTCGCTACTATGTGTGTGTTGCCTCTTATTTGGGTTTTGATATTCAAGTCAAACAAAGTGATAAAAAAGTAAAAGTTAACAGGTACATGGTTTTCATTTTTCTTTTATCAATCTTGAAAATGATATATTTACAGTCATATTAAATAAATCCGAATATACATTTCTATTAGGCTTATTTGTCAGATTACAAGATATTCTTTTGAAAATAACCTATAAATATTAAACATACTTTTTTCTGACCTTTCCATGTCAGAAGAGTTTGATTGTTGGTCTTATCTTAAATGTTGGGTCTTCGTTAGCAGTAAGGGCAAAAACATTCTTTTAGCAGAAACAGAGTTGGAAAAATCAGTCTCTGTGAGATTAAGCTATATATTGTGTTCCATTTAGCTGAAATAAAAAAAAACTTTCAATAATACCGAATATGACTGTATGTTTAACTGATTTATATCGCTTTTTTTGTAGAAGCACAGTTAAAAAAATCTGACAAATTAACTGAACAGATTGCATTTTTACCCCATGCAAAAGACACACAAATAGATTTAAGTCTGGCCTCGTCCGCAGCATTTCAAATCATGACTGTGAAGCTGCTCTGTATTTACTTCCCTCCATCGACTCGGACCATCTGACTTGTCCCTGATGTGTTTTGCCAGTTTTACTTAGTACAAAAATAAGAAACATGAGCCATGTATCGTCTTCCTTTGACTCATGTAAACATTATAATCTGAGTAAGATTCATTAAAGTTGCTGGATGTACTGCGACAAATGTAAAATGTTCAGGAGGCATAAAGTCACGGGCGTTCAGCAAATCAGCCGGGGCTTATCTCTTAGACAGCCTGGTAAAAATAAACGCACTTTCAAATACAGCACATTGAGCACAGCCATTCGTTTGAGCTTCGAGTCACTGAAACCGCCCACTTGTGAATTTGAGCGAAAGTGCAGCAGGTGTTTTTGACCAGAGCGGGAATTTCACTGGGACATTTTGCAGATCCTGTGACATGATGTCGCGTCAGGGACTGATTGATTATTCGCACCAGAGCGCCGGCTGCTTTACACACATTAGCCTTTAACCTCACGGGTGAGGACTGCGTCACATCAAACTCTGGAAACGAGGCGGTCCTGATTTACTGTGCGTCCTAAGTCGGCAAGGACCTGTGTGGGTGGGGGGAAACGAAAAGGCGGGACAAAGGGAAGGGCAGATAAAGCCAAACGGAGACAAAGGGAAGAAGAGAGGGATTAATCAAGTAGGAGGCCATGTGAGAGTAAAAGCGGAGGCTGCTGAAAGACATGGTGAAGCAGGAGGCTGAATTGTGTCCTTTTCTGATGTTTATTTTATCTGAGGTGGCAGGTGTGTCGGGTCCACAACCTTGCAGCGCTTCTCTGGCCCGGTTCTTGCTGGCTGTGTTGCTTGCCTTGAGATAAGACTGTAATGAAGCCGAATGGGAATAACACAGACCACCAAAAGAAGCCTCCGGCCAGAGGCAGATTCGAGCGTTGCCTGCCTCCCTCCACCCTCAGCTGCCCCTTTGTCTCACAACATAAATTTGCTCCTTCATCCCTGTCCTGCTGGCTGTGTTTGTTTAGGGACTGTCGATGAAGGGAAATAAATTGTGCTGATTCCCAGTGGGAAGTCAAGCCACTGGAAGCCCCGTGTTTGCCTTATCGCACAAACCGCTTCAAGCAGGGAATTTAAAGCTGAATATGGATCGCCGGAGCTAAACAAACATGCCCTGCATTCGTTAGTGCTACATTATACTATGTCTTGCAAAAAAAAAAAAAATGTTTCACGCCCTTTTAACATTTTTTTTTCTTCCATTTATGACTTTACAACCAAATACCTCTATGTACTGTACAGAGATTGTATGCAACACATATTGTAAATAGTTCTGAAATTATTGTGAACTTGTAATTAGCCTATTCTGATGTTCCTAAATTAAATGAAGTCACATAATAAGTACAGTCTGCTTACTTTTATTTAAATAAATTAAAAAATAAACTGTTCTGTAAAAGTTTATGACGTTTTTTTTTTTTTTTAGAAAGTGTTAGGGTACAAACAGCATTATAAAATGAAGTAACACAAGGACAGGCCAGTGATGAAGTTGTGCAAATGACGATCCATTTAGACTGGCAGGTCGGGTGAGGAGAGCGTTAATCAGAGAGGAGCCAGAGGTTTAATCCATGCAATCAATGGCTGAGATCCACAACTCAGGTGGGCAAATGTGTTGCAAAGATAACTACTGCCTTCTTCAAATCTGGCAAGACAAGGTAGAGTAGTGAAACAAAAGTCATTGTTGAGAGAAAGACATTAAATTTCCTAGATTGTCTCCAGCCATGTAAGGGACATAGCAAGTGGAGCAGTGGTGAACACAAACATCCAGGCTGACGAAGGTCCTGGTCTCTGAGAGGCAGCGACAAACATTGTAAATTGTGAACAAAGTTGGTCAAAAATGGAAGGAAAACAGCTTGAAATGGCAAAAAAAAACAAAAAACAAAAACTGAGGTGGGGGTTCAGGTTCCAGTAGGACAACAACCCTCTACTTACAAGGGAAGATATGTACCAGAGCTTTGTGTGTGTGTGTGTGTGTGTGTGTCCACGTGTGTCTCAGCTTTTAGTCATTACAGGGCGACTTCGGCAGGTGAGGCCTGCAGCTGGAGCTCATCGAGGCTAATCAGGAGGAAGAGAAGAGGATTCCCTGAGACAGACAGCAGATTGTCATGTCATTTTAACGTTAGTTGATAGTCTAGTGCTGGGAATAATTGTGGTCACCAAGGAATTGTTTAATAGGTTTATTGGAGAAGATGTACAAATGAATACAAACGAATCGAGGTTGAGATCCAGGTCTGCACCAGGAGGGAAAGGTTATTGTCATATTGCTGGAAAATGTTTTGAACACTAGGAATGAAACAATGGAGACATACCCCAAAAACAATCCCTGCATTAGGACTGTTTCACCAAGAATAGAAATAAAGTGATGTCTGTATTAGCAAGTTAAACCTTAGATGGTAAGTAAAGCGGTAGAACAGACCCATCGGCCTTCTATTAGCCCGTGTTGATGCAAACATTAAGAGTTTAACATGTTTATTAACTGAAATTAAACTACCGTTAGACATATAAATCTCTCTCTTTGAAAAAGTTTAAGAAATGTACACATTTGTATAAATGTTACATAAAAACAACAGTTGTTTCAAACATTTCTTTAAAAAAAACCGAATGATTGATTAGCCTTTGGCCTTGTCCGGTTTAATAGCAGCTGAAAAGCACAAGCTGTCTGTCAAACTGGATGCATTGCGTGCGACTTTTATGTCGCCTCATGCTGTCGTTGCTTTGCAGCGACGGGCTTAGTGTCCCGGTGAGGCGTGACATTGAGAGCCCGGCGCTCGCAAACATGCCACAGAAACATTTAACCCCTTTAAACTCATCCCAAAATGGATTCATGTATTTGTGGCATGGTGTGTGCATGTGTGTGGGTGTGTGTGGCTGGTATGTCTGTGTGAGCGACACAGTCCTTCCTGCAGGAGAAGAGGCAGTTGTACAAAGGCTATGTAAGCACAGACGCGCTGACAGCACTGATCGCTTGCTCGTATGCATGTGGGTGTGTGTGTGTGTGGGTGTGTGTGTGTGTGTGTGTAAGTGTTTGGGGTTGGATAAATTTTGCCTTGGTGCCCTTGTTTCCTCTTCTTTTCCTCCTTTTCCCTCCCTCTCTTGTTCCTCCATGCCACACCCTCTCTCCTCCCATTATTCTCATTCTGCACTAGAGGGCTGTCAGTGAACCCTGCATGCATTAGGCTGTCTGCTCCATTGTTTGTGCTGTTTCTCTCTTCCTGTGCCCCACTCTCTCCCAATATTTGTTTTCATTAATCACAATGGGTGCCTGCTGCGGGTGTCTTGATGGCATTTTTTTGTTGGTTTGTCTTTTGTTCCGCTGCCGCAGCTTTTGTCTTTAGGCGCCGGCGTTCCCGGTTTTTGTTAAGTTCCACAGTGTTTGCGTTGGCACATGTGTGCGCCTAAATGTTTGACGGCACATATGTGCGAGCACACCAACGGGCGGACAAAAGACAGAAAGAACATATCACACATTATAGTACATCCTTTCTGCTTTCATGATGTGCTTTCATCTGCGCTCATTACGGATGGTTTTTGTGAGACTGGTGGACACAGAACGGACAAGTCTTTAGTTACAATGCGGCAAGGACACATACCTACACACACACTCGCACATCATGTGGAACACACACAGCGTTCTGAGTTAAAGTCTAGTTCCAGCCCGCCGTTTCTCCTATTAATAGGTAATTGCTTTGCATTATTTAGCTTCACTATAGGTTTAGAGAGATGGAAAGAGCATGTGATTATCTGTGTGCACCAAAATGGCCAACTGGTGGGAAAAAAAGAAAAAGGAAGAGACTTTTACATGACGCAGTTTAATCATTAAAGTTCAACTTGGTGCAAAAGAACATTTAGTGACCACACAGTATCATGAAGACCACAGAAAACAGCAGACAGGTTGGAGATAAAGGAGTAATGACGTTTGAAACCGGGTTGGGATAAAAATAAAATCTGCAAGTACTGCTCTATTAGACATAAAAATGTGTTAGCTGTCCTCTCCACTAGTCTGACTTTTATGGTAGAGACATATAAACCTATTGCTGAATAATAAAGCTAAGAAATGTAGTTTGCTAAAAACTAACGTTTGGGACAAACTAAACATGTGAAATGGTGAACGACAGAATTTATTTTTTTTATTTCAAAACACATAAGGAATAAGTCTTAATCGAAGAAACGTGAACTTAGAAAATGAACAAAATAAAAGTATTAATTAAACTTTGGGTTGTTAAACCTTGACACTATTGTTCTTCCATACATGTTCATTCCTTGGTGTGGAGTTTGTTCTTTTTTGGAGTTCTTCTTTTTGTACGTTGGTTTAGATTTTGTTTTCATCACATTTTTGTTGGTGGGAACCTTTTAGTTCTCTTTGTGTTCATTTTTGTGTTTGTTTTTCCCGCTCTATCCGTTCCCCTGACCAGGTTCTTGCTCAGCTGCTCTGCATTTCACTAAATAGTCACAATTCCTTTCCATGCCACACAGTCACCTGACCAACAGTCTTAAAGCCAGTCGGCTTATGTACCTCCTCACCAGATTATTCAGTCATTTTTTGTCCATTAATCCAAGTTGGTTCTCTCATGCTACTGTTGCTTCCCTTGTCTACTCAGTTATTTTCCTGTGCCACCCGTGCCTGTAAGTCCGTTCAGTAAATATTTATTTCCATCACCATTTCAAACAATGATTTAATCACAAAAATAATAATAATTGAATAATTGACTTCTTTGACAAAATCTGTACAATTTCAAGGACTCTGAATACTTTTTTTCAGGCATAGCAGATTATAGGAGACCTTACTCAGAAATGTCAATTAGAGCCAACTTTGATAAATCATAGTAAGAACTTGTCGACTGATGCATCATAAGAAGCTACATATTTAAGAGCTCAAACCAACCATCTCCTCCTCTCCCTCGCCTCCATTATTAGGGATCTTGTTGGTTTGTTTGGCTCTGACTGGTGGTGCTGCCATAAGGTGGATAAATAAATCATCTTTGAAGAAATATAAAAACCTTCCTGTCTTCCCTCCTGATCGGTTCGTGTTGTGTTAGCATTCCCTCTTTCCTTCAATCACTTTCACCGGCTTGTAGCCTCTAAAGTCGACCCGGTGTCAACGCTCATAGGTGAGCGCAGTCGTCACGCCTGGCATGTATGGATACGGCTGTTGTTAAATTTTCACCTGCTCTAAAGGATCAATTTCAATTAAATTTCAATTAAACAGATCTCTTTTTTTCCCGTACATGTCTGGTTATTCTGCAGTCTCTCAGAACCACGGATTGTCATTTTGACTTTTCTTCTTCTTTGAGCCCTTACCTTTGTCTAAATTTCATCCTTTTCCTTATGACGTCCTTCGGTTTCTGTGTTCGCACCGAGCTCCATGCGCCGTTTGTGAGTGAGTGCAGAGAGACGATGCGTTTCTACATGCTGTATTCAAACCGAGTTGCTATGGTACGGGGAAAGAAAAAAAAAATAAATCGGCAGAGTAAATTCTTCTTCTTGACACCACTTAGACGTGATAACATTCAAACATAATCGGTGTGTTCTTTTTGTAGCAAATTTCTGAGCTATCAGTAAAAGTACAAATAATGTTTTCCCTCAAATCAAAAAGAGGGAGCTATCTAAACTACTCACCTTCTGGATTTTATCTTTTTTTCTGAGTTGTATTGTAGTAAACACCAAACTCCAGAGGAATCATAACCCTCAACCTCCAGACAGTACAACACCGTACCTCATCGGTTCTTTATTCATTTATATTGGTTATTTAAGCAATAGGTCAACACAAAGTTGCAAGAGGAGAAAAAAATATCCACGTTGTTAGAGTTTACAGATACAAATTTGGTTTTAATATTATTGTGGCACAATTTCGTACTGAAAGTGTTAGTTAGTCTTTCTCTGAAAAGATAAAATTCATTGTGAGGCTCAGTGTACAGCAGCAAACCATAACCTCTCCAGTTGTAACTGCTGAGAAACGCATAGGTGTCTTAAACACATTTAAAAAATAAAGAAATTTGGGTAATTAATGTATTTACTTGCTGCTACCTACTAATCCCCATGTCCTCCTCGTCTCCAACAGAAAACTGGGAGATACCGACCGTCTCTGATCCGACCGTCTCTGATGTTGGTCTGGATCTAATTAGCTGTAAAGGCCGATCTGGGCAGTTGTTCTTTGTTTTTATTGGTGTGTGTTTGAAGTTTAACGGTACAGCTTGTTCAAATGTGCTGTGTGTTGTCTGCAAGAATCCAGCTCTTCATGAGCAAAGTTTTTTTTTAAACTTAGTGTTCCAAGATTAACCCAGAGGCCTCGGTAGCTTTGTCGAAAAACAAAAAAAAAGTACAAAAAAAGTACACAAACTTAAGTGGACATGATGCGTTTAACGGCAAGCAATAATTCAATACTTAATAAAGTCACTGCATTGTTTAATTGAGTCCACACAAGACAGACCAAAGGAAAACATAGCTTCAGTGCAAACACACAGAAGTATCTCACAGCTCTGAATAGAACAACAACAGAGTGTTAGATAAATGTTATAGGCTCATTCATTTCCTCATGTTAAATTGCGCCTCGGTGGGCTGACCTCTGACCCGATGAGCTCCGTCCTCATCCGTCTCCCAGGCTTCCTCAAGTGCAGGACTGTTGAGGCTGAGTCATTACAGCTACAGAGATTTAATGAATTATAAATCTCCCTGGAGATATTAAGCAGAGCCTTTTCACGTGCAAACACTCAAATTACATCAATATACAGTTTGTACATTCGTAAATGACCATTAATTATGGATGTGATGTCATTATCCATCGGGGGGGGTGGTTAGTCTGCAGCAATGCTTGGAACGGGCTCATTAATTGAATTTAGATCCCGTTGGTAATACACATGATTTGTTATGTAGATTATCAGTGGAATATAAATGATGTGACTAAACGTTGACCTAAACTGTATGTTTTAATCGTCACCTGAAGTTCAGCAGTCACACACTTTAAAGTCACTTGGAGGCAGCGATTCTAGATATTGAAAGGAAGAACTGTTTGTTTTCACATCAATAGGAATTATACGTTTTTAGGTATTTTTTGCAAAAGTTAAAAGTTTTATTTTATTTTAGTTAGCATCGACATTAGCATTAAAAACTGATTTAAAAAAGTTTTTAATCAGTTTGTATTTGATCATGTCGAATTCACAACCTAAGTTATTAACTCTGATAAAAGCTTGAGTTTTGTAACTTTGTAACATGCAGTTTTAGATTTATGAAACAATTTCTCCGTGTGTGAAAACTGAAGCATTTTAAACTTATTTTTTGCATTAGAAACATATTTTAATAAAAACATATAAAAAACACTGTACTGTGGGGGAAAATAAGCATTTGAAACACAGTTGATTTTTCAAGTTTTCCCACTCACAAAGAATGGAGATGTCTGTCATTTTAATCTCAGAGCTGTGAGACACAAAATCTACCAAAAAAAAAAAATCAAATCAAATCCAGGAATTAAAATTGTGTGATATTTGAATGATTAATTTTCACTTTATAGAACAAAATAAGTCTTTGATCACGTACCAACCAGCAAGAACTCTGGATCAACTGGTTAGTTTGTCTTTAATCAATTAATTATTATTTTTTTGACTGAAAAAATTTTCAAACTAGTCATAGTTCCCTTTGACCATGTTAGGAATGAAAAATAAGTAAATGGTTTGAAATGTACATCTAAAAAAACAGATTTCAAATTGTATAATAATAAACTGAACTCAGTGCTTTCCACTAAATGATAACAATCATAACATGTCAACATTGTTTATTTGAATATAACTTACCGCAGCATTACTGTAGTGCAACATTTGTAATTTTACTTTTGTACAATATTTAATGCAACACTTGTCATCTAACCAAGTTGAACATAAAATATGTATAAAATATTCCCCAGTAAAGTACGCATTGCAATATTAGCACAAGGTTAATTAGAGAAATGTATAAAGTGCTCAGCTTACAAACTAATTGTTTTGTACACATGACTTTGTTGAACTTCAGTCATTAGAGTAACATAGAACATAAAGGTAGCATCTACAGTAGAGGCCTTCATTAATATGCATAACAAAACCATGAACTTTAATGTCAGGCCCAGTGTCACACAGAAACACTTAAAACATGTTGTGAGAAGGAACGACCTCAAAAGTTACTATGAGCAACACACTGTGCTGACATGAACTTACATCCTGCAGTGTTGTATGATTAATTATTCTAAAAAGTGACACAAATTGATTTTCTGGATTATTTTTCTGCTTTTCAAGATGTCCCTCACAGCTACAGTGTACCAGAGATACAAAAAATAAAAAGATGGACCTCTACATTGTTTAAAAGTGTGTAAACCAGATCAAATGCTTATTTCCCTCACTGTAAATAGGATGGTCAAACCTGGAACAGATTATTATACACAGACTACAGATTTCACCTGAAACATCCCTAATCCCAACGTTCTTTCTTCTTTTAAGACACTTGAACATAATCTGAAATTAGTGAAAATAGTTTTACAAAGCAGAGACAGATTTCAACTCAAAGGAAGAAGAAAGTCTTTGTCTTCCAAACTTCTCTGACATTTTTCTCCTGATTCATGTGCATACAGCTGCAAAAAAAAAAGAAAAGAAAATATGTGTGAAAGACGTTTCAGGTTGAAACATAAAAATTTGAGATGTAGATTTCCTCATTTCTAGTGAGCAATAAAAAATACGATTTTCCATTTCTATTACTATGAAAAAACACAACCGTTTGTTTATTTGCTATACGTTTTTTAATTGAGCTCAAATTTCCCCATAATGCATCTCACTAAACTTTGGCAAACATAGTCAAAAGACCTAAATAATGTATTTTGTTCTCTCTCTCCGTGTGTGTCAGTCATTGTCCTCAGTCGTCTCTCACCCCTCCTCCCCGATGCAGAAATCCATAGCGTTGTAAATGAAGCTGTGAGGATCGATGCTGCAGGCAGGGCAGCGCCGGAGCGCTACCACCAGTGTATTGCTACAATGATCTAGTGGTTAAAAACACATCGGAAAACAGAGAGGGGAAGATAGATCTGAGCCAGCTGCACGCCCACATTGCTCTCGCTGGAGACATCATCAAATTAAACAACAACTATGATGTGTTTCTGCTCTGTGCCCCCGCTACCACGCAACCGCGTTTCACCCCAACACACACTCCTCTAGTTCTCTCTGCGTTATTGACAAGCGCCTCCACTGGGGTGGATTTATAATAGAATGCATGACATGATTTGTTTCAAGTTTAGGATGAAGGCCAATTAGTTTAACAAACAAGGAGACAAATCCTGTTTGACAAAAGCTGATGTAAGGGGCATGTGAGACGCAGCTGCTGGGAGGTATTTTTGGAGGTTGTAGGCAGACTCTGCTGAGACGCTGACGTGGAGAAAAATGCGTTTCATGCTTGTAGGGTGTATTGAGTTTGGAGTCCACTTTTAGTTTAACACTCTTCATTTGGACGGTCATGGTGTGAAAACTTTATGAAGGTAATTTAGAAATTACACCTTTTCAAGCTAAAACCAGCTTTTTTTTTTAGTTTTTATTATTGGGCGGCTACTTGCAGACTGGCTACCCTAGCAGATAGCCCTACTATGCTAAAATTGTATCTGCTCATCAGTAAAAAAAAAACATAGCCACCAATTGTCTTAAATCTTGCCAAAAAGGACCTTATCTGTGAAATTGGCCATGTGCATGTAATATATGTTGTAGAAAAAAAAGAATAATGTGATGGGATAAACAAAACTGATAAAATACCTTATAAATACTTGCATATTCTTGTCTATCAACACTGTATTATTTTCAACACCTCTGTTTTCTGGGCTGTGCACAGTGTGAAATGACCCAAGAAAGGTTAATGGTTATTTTGTCTTCTTTTTTTTTTTGCTTTCCTAATTCCAGTTTAGCTGTTAACCTTTACGTTGACCCACTTGCAGGCTGGACACAAACAATATTTTGTGCCCTGACTGCAGCTGGAAGGAAGTCGTGCCTGAAAATGCTTTTCACTGGAAATCTGTCATGTATTTGAAGATTTCTTGAGATTATTCTCATCATGTCAGCCTATAAATCATAATGATTTTCTAAATATTTGCAATTATACTGAAAATTATTCATACCCCTTTTACTGGAGATTGAGGTTTAATGCAGTTTTTTTTTAATTTTACTAATATTTATTGGCGCCCAGTCTGTCTCAGCTGCAATCTAATAGGGAATCTGTGGAGGGAGCTAAAGATTAGGGTGACAAGGAGGCTTTTAAACTTAAAGAATCAGAAATCATTAACAAAGATAAGTTGTCAAAATATCAGTGGAGACAGAAGTTAAGAGATAGTCTTGATTGCTTTGATATTTAATAATGATGATTCACTGATAATTAAGAAAAAAGTAATGGAGGTAATATTATTTATTGTAAATTGTAACAAATGTTTACCTTAGCAGTTTATGAGATTTTATAAATGGCTTTCTACTTACTTAAACATTAGAAAATATTGTTCCAAGGCCATTGATAGATAATATCAAGAATAAATACGTTATTCTTAAGCCAATAATGTATTTGGTAAAATTAAACCTGGAAACAGTTTGTTTTCAGTACCATTTTTATCATTTATAGTTTATAGAAAAATGTATTTCAGTTCGGTTTTAGGTTACCTAAGTATTAGGTATGAATCATAATAGTTTCCTAAGATCATGATTTCCGTTGTGTTGTTCCACCATCAGGCCATTATTCGGTATTACAGTGCTTGTTTCCCAACAGGAGTAGCAATAAGCCATTTGTGTTTCTGATTCAAATAACGTAACATAAAATAACAAGTTGTCAAGTTGGCAGCGCTGCTTATTCAATGTATTTGCTCATGTTTGTTTTAAATAAAAATAATTTGGTCATCTTACGGGTTTGCAAATTTTTCTGGTATTCACTCATCTTCATCTCCATCATAACCTTCAAAACAAAGATAAAAGAAGTTAGCAGCAGTGAAGTTGCATAAAAAACACAAAGTAGCTTTTTGACTTTTTTCAGTTTTTCCAGTTCTTCCTGGTAGGTGACCTTTTGTTTCACCTCTTTGTGTTTTTCCTCCAATTAACCTCACGCTCACCTCTGTTGGTGTGTCGCCACAGCAGTGCTCTAGATTAAGGAAACCCCTCAACTCTGCAGTAAACAGGACACAAAGTTTCATGCAGAGACACACATGGACAAGCTCAGGCAACCCTTTGGTTCAATAAATGAAGAGAAAATAACACGAACCATGTGTTGTCAGCTAGGTAATATGACTTTTTTTGCATAACTAGAGGCTATTTAAATGCTAATTTGTTGACTTTACATGCTTTTGGCCTTTCTTTCGGTGGACTAAATAACAAAAACCCATCTTGAGACACACCAGTGAGGATAAGGGTCATGTCTTGCCCCTTGTCCATGTCCTGCCAGGAAGATTAGACCTCTCATCCTGGCTTGGATCAGCTCTGATCAAAAGCAAACAGCTCGCAAACACTCACGCTCCATCTATCAAGCACATTCGCAGGCACAATCTCTTCTCCTTGCTGTGAAGATGTGATCACAGACCCCAATCATGTTACTGCCACATAGAGGAATGCTTCTGTTTTCTTTTTTTTTTTGCTGTTGTTGTTGCTTTTTTTGTGTTTTTTTTCTTTTTTAAATTATCACTCCCAATGCTCCTCTTGTTCCTGAAGTTAAACAGCAGGTTCGCCGGCGGGGTTGGGACCTTATCGTAACATGCATCCACCGGGCATTATGAACACAAGACTTTGACTTCAGCCGTGGTCTGATCCTTGTCTCAAATCCACCCCGAGTCAACAGGCGATAGGAGCGGAGATAGCCAACTATGGAGAAAGTCCACAGGTGGCCCGGCTCTGGATAAAAGCTTTGTTTGTTTGTTGAGACTGATCCTCTTTCTCTTCATCCGGTCCTGGCCTCTCTTCAGCACAGCGTTGTCCCCTTGCCTGAACACATCAGATTACCTCTGATCTCAGGTATTTCTGGTAAACTTTATTCCGTATGCCGCTAGATTTCTCATCACTACCCTCTGGCTTAATCACAAAGCTCCTCTCCTTGACTGTCTACCTCACCGGGGGGATTTCCGTCCCCTCCTGTCGCTCATTCCAACACCTCCGATTAACATTTTTGACGTAAATCTGTGTTGTTTCAACATTCAAAGTGGCGATTGCGTGGAATGTAATTAGAATTAAGGTTATTGATCATGCAGGGCCAGACAGTGGCGGTATAAATAATAGCTAGCATGAGTAAGTGAAAGCGATAGGTGAGCTCTGGTTGATTTATGTGCAGGCTCTATTGGTCCTCGGCATAAATCACCAACAGCCATGTTCTTATTGAGTTATGAAGCCCCAGAGTTGCACCAGAATAATGGCCAGCTCTGTGTCTTGTGTGTTACTACTCAATCCATAAGATACCAGCCACGGACCAATAAATAAGGAGGGAAGTATGCTCTGTTTTTTGTTGCAAGACAGATTTATATATTCATCAGTTCCTGTGGCAGTGCAGATGATGAGTGAGTGGGACTGTTTGGGTTTTTCCAGCTACTGAAATTTAAATTCACACCTTTTCTTCCTCAACAAAGTTATTTGGACGTGTGCTGACAGTGTTGCCATGTGAAAAGTTGTGACAACTTGAGGTATTAACGTTCAGGGTTTTGGAGTTCCTGGTGTGGATCTGGGTGTATGAGATGTGTTAAAACTGCAGTTATAAAAATCAAAACGCATATGATAGCATCCTGACTGGGGGATTCACACAGGAGCTGGATTATTGGAGACATTTTGATTAGTTGTCAATAGTCATCACAATCTGGTCTTAGTTAATACATTTTAAATGAAAATTTATTCTAGTTGTCAACCAACTATTGACGTCAAAAAACTAGTTCAGCTTTTCTTGGTAAACTGATGTTTGGTTGTTATTTCAACTACTGTACGAATACTATTTGAATTATGTCTGGCTGATTGATTGATACTCAAACTTGTTTTTTTATTCATTTTATTGTTTTAGACATCAACTTAGGAGGCAGAATCTTCCCCTGCTCTCTAATAAAGTACATCAGACCCAAATCCGATGATGAAGAGTCTTGGTTTATGTTGTTCTTGTCACTTGTTATCAATCAAAATGTCCTCACGTGATCTGTGTTTGTTGCGAATACGTTTACACAGTTGGACATTCAAATTTCCAAGTTGGCAAAAATCAACAGTAACGTGCGACTTCCTACAAGGAAATGCTGACGCTTCTCACCACTACCTGCCGTCAGAATCCCATGTAATTATTTAACACATGGATATGAACTGTTTGTTTGCAGTTCAGATGGCCTGAATCCCGTCTAGTCAGTTACACAGGCATTACTGCGCCAGCTCTGATTCGTAAACTGTTGTCTTCTTGTTTTGGAAATAGTAGTCGTCCTTGTCACTTTGCTAAATGCAATTGAATTTGCATTTAGCAAATCCAGTTGATTTGTTGACATGCACTGGGGATGCGGTGAAGTTGGACGCAACATCTGGGCCTTAAATTGCTAGCTGTTAGCATTTTTATTCCATAACCCGGAGAACAATCAGTTATCCCAGTAGGTTTCTGGCTAAAACACATGGGTGGATGGTTTCTGATTTCCCACTGCTAGCCTATTAATTGTTTCTAGCAGCTTTTGCTGTCTGTCTTTTGTCCCACAGTAGGAAATATTACTCACCTCTGCCATTCAGAGCAATGAAATCCTTTAATCAATTGAAGTTATTAGCGCTTTAAGTTTGATTATAATGGGAAGTTTAATTAAGAATTAGTAACAAATTCACTTATATATTTTTATTCATTATGCTGCTTTTATTTAAACAAAGAAGTGTGGACTTAAATTCCTGGTTTATTTTATTGATTAAAATAGCTAATTAAAGGTTGATCATTTGTTAAATGAATTCTGAAATCCAATAAGAGGAGTAATTTAAAAAAAAAGAGTAATGCAGCCATAATGCTTGCAGGCCAATTTATTAGGTTCATCTCTTCCAGTGCTTGTTAATATAAATTTTTACAAAATCTGCCAATAACATGGGAGTATATCAGTGCATTTAAAGATGGAAAAAGTGCTAAGAATATTATTTAAAAAATATATTTGATGCCAAATTAATTACAAAAGTAAACAAGTATTATAAAACCCTCTATAAAATTTTTCCATGTGTCGTAGAGCTTGCAGGAAGGACTTTGTTTAGACCATTTCACAGTGGAAGACAGGTCAGGTGTTGCTCCACACCATATAAACAACCACAAGATGAGTTCAGCTTCACTATAACTAGCCTTTATGCCCTCATATTACTGCTGACCCAGTATGTATATTTTAATTATAACACTTAGTTAACACACTACAGAGTGGGAGTGTGATGAAAATATACAAAGCTGATTTTTTCACATGGAAATATAAACCGTTTTCGACAAAGCGTTCCTTGTTAGTTTTGCTAAAGCCTCACAAACTGTTTTTATTTTATTTTATTTATTGTAGTGCAAGTGCACATGAGTCACATGCAGAAAATAGCTAAAACAAACTATTGAGGAAAAAAAACAAATGTTATGCCAATGCAGACAGAGTGAACAGATGAACTGACTCCAGTGAATCTCTACCTTTAATCAGGACAATTCTGAAGGGAAATGAGTGTTTAAGTGTTTGCTGTATTTCCAGCAAAAATGAACCACTAAATTTTTAATTTATTTATTCACATTTGTGGCTATGCACGAATAAAAACGATTTATTTGCTATTTTATTCCCACGGCGTCCCGAAATAACTTAAGAGGTTTTAACAAGTCCAGATGAAGCTTTAACTTTGGCCAGTCTAGGAGGTCATGTTTGACGGCTGAACTTTTAAGTGACCAGCACAATTGTAATTTCTTCGGAGCAGGGCTTGTCATTACAGTTGGCAGGCATCTAGTTAAGAGTCCCTGCTGCTCGCGCTGCATCTTTCACACTCTTAAGTGACACTAAGCCTCAGCAACAGGGGAGGGTTTAAAACGGGGCCCCACAAACAGCCATTGCCCAGAGTCTCTTAAGAGCCGTCTGCATGGTTCGCTGACAGATCAGTGTCCCCCCTCAGCTACTGGCGTCTCTGCAGTCGGCAGGCAGAGCCAGATTCCAGCCGGCCTGATCAAAAGCGCGGGAACGAGAACACGCAGCTCTTCAGACGCCACGCATCACAAGCAAACATGGCCCCCCAACAGAGAGGAGCTCTGGGGCCGGAGAGCCCCGCCTGCTCTCGTGCGAACGTGTGCGTGTTTCACGCGTTTGCGACATCGTCTGCCTCCAGTTTGAGACGCTCCACGTTGCTCTGCGGTTGCGGGTCAGCTCAGGTCAGCGCCGACTGCTCTCGTCAGCCTCACTTTTGTCGCTACGTGTCTCACTGAGACGTGTACGCGAGGCATGCAGAGCTCACCTCCCACCCCACCAAGCACCAAGCAGGTCCGTTAGAGCTTCTGATGAGAATAAAAGCAAACAAACAATAAAAAAAAAAAAGAAAAAGCTGTCATCAGGCAACACTTGAAGCACAAATATTTTAGCCCAAGAGGAGAATAACAGGAGCTGGGGAAATTGATTTTGATTTGAAAGTGACGGGAAATAATGGGGCTCGAGGCCGTCCCTGAATCTGAATCAGTTTCTCATTCCAGAATGCAAATGGCCCACAACAAGACTTTTGGGTGGTAAACAGGTTTCAATTCCAGCACTGCTACGGACTCAGACGCTTCAGCAAACCGTCACCAGGCAGAGGCATGGGGGGGATGCACAGACTTACACCAGCACACTGAGGGGCATCATGGCTGTTTCAGGAAAGATACTTGGCATCTTAGCGGATAAATTGATGGAGATAACAATGAAGAACTTTTTCAACAAAGTAGCAGCGTAGTACCGTTTGCAAAACAGATACAGCTCAAAGCTTGGTGAAGATGCTTGAAAAGCCTCCAAATTAATCTTTTATTTGCAGCAGGAAAATCTCAAATGAAGATTTCTGAAAGTGTCAATCTTTAATCTGAGCTCATTTGTTTCGTGGGGGGAAAATATCATGTTTAATAATTCAATCAGTGATTGCCTAATTGTGGTACATCTGCCATTATCTTTACATTTCTAAATGATACAGTTTTTTCAATACTTTTCTTTTTAGATGTTGATAAAAAAATTTTTAGAAACTTCTAATTCATAATCCATGACTTTATGTTAATAATGACGCGACAGAGACGACTATTTTCTGAAAGCAACAGTCACTAGGCTCACAGAAATCAGTGTTTACTTTGCAACAACAGACAGTAAAAAGGATGGGAAGGATGTAAAAAAAGACCACATGAAAAAGCCACTAAGTGCAACATTTTGGAGTCAAAAGTCTGCAAAACAGCTGCATAGAAGTAATGCGGAAGAAAAATAAAACATATCTGTCCTACTAGATTGTGCTGGTTAGAGCTAATCAGTAATCAACACTCAACAAATGAGCTCAGTTGGGGTTTCCATGTTACAAAAGATTAGACACATAAAGACAGATATACAATACAAGGCTCTATATGGGCCTCTATCCTTTCCACAATTCCTTCTTAGTGTGTGTGACATTGTCAACATTTTGAAATATCGGAACATTTTAAATAAAAATCAGCAAGATTTTACGCACATGTGTAACCCACATAAAATGGGGATGCACCATTAAGAAACAGAGGTTAGGAGATAAGGGGTCTACCTATAGAATGGGAAGCTTAGTTTCCAGTGAGTTTAAACCAATCAGAATTCAGACGTCCGCTGCAAGCCCCGCCCTTCTTCCCTGTATCCGCAGCATTGCGTGTGTAAGCGAGAGAGATTCGCGATTGAGAAGGAAACGGTTAAACTGGGCAGCGTGAGTCTGTGTTTAAACGGTTATAATACGGGATACAAACTAAACAAACGCTTTCCCAGATATAATCCGACTCCTAAGCTGGAGGTGTGAAGAAAAAAGGGGGACAACTTCACCTTTCCTGCCGAGCACCGTTGGAGCTAACTCCTTACCTCTAACGGCTACCAGTTTAGCTCTAACTGCTACTAGGCTACAGTTGAGTTCATCTCGTTCTCCATTAAGTTAAAGGTAAAACCTAAATTACATTATATTCTTACTTTATTCATGATGAAAGCTCATATTATTGAGGTTAAAGCATGGAAAATATGCCTTATTACACTATCTAGTGCCCCCCGGTCCGGACTGAGAGCCACCATATTGTTGTCCGTAACGTGTCGCATTGAGATCGGTGAGCATATTCAGTGCCTTTCATTTGGGTTTTTGTTTTGTTTATCACATTTTTGTTGAATAATATTGTTTATCTCAACCATTTAATTATCAAAATGTAAACTTTTATTGATTTTGGATAAAATGTAATGTTTTAATATTGTGTTTGAAAAATGCGTTTGTAATTTACAGAAGAGTAAATTAATTTTTGATAACAAATTGATGTCAAATATACAGAAACATGATTTAAGGATTAAAGCTAGAACAGCTTAATAAAATTCTGTGATTCTGCTGGTCCTTTCTGTTGACAGGTCAGGTTTTTTTTTTGACCACTACCCAACCCGGGCTGGATGGGTGTGGAGTTCTTCAAGTTAAATGGGACATTTAGGGCGAGTTACCGCGTAGATCCACTCCGTCATGGCTGTGACGGCTGGTCTCTCCCTCCTGATGCTGATGGCGCTGCCAGACGCTGCTCGGATCCAGAAGGTTTACTATGATAACAATTACGGGAATCTGAGGATCAACCCATACTACCCTAAGAAAATCGACAACATCATCTGGAGGTATAACGGGGTCATTTTAGAAGGATTTTTTGAAGATTTTGGTCTTGAGGTAATTACGAATAAATTTGAAAACCGAGCAGTAGTTGACTGGAGGACCGGATCTCTGATTATCTACGCCATGAGAAAACATGACAATGGGAAGTTCATGTTGGAGATCAATAACTTTGTCCTTCCTATCACCTTTAAAGCTGTGAGGGTCAATAAGCTGACTGACTACCCCAGTGGTCCCCAAACCTTTACCTGTGAGGGCAACGAGACTTTTCCTTTCTCTGGTGGGGGGCCGGAGTCAGTTTGTAATAGAAAAAGTGTGACAATTGCAGGAGTGCCTAAATGTAAAAATGTATTGTTTTCCAGAAAACACAATCAAATAACCCTCTCTGGGTTCTTCACAAAAAAGTCTGGAAATAAATAATATATTAATAAAATAAATAATAACCAAATCTCTCTGGGTTCTTCTGAGAAAGAATCCAGGAAGGATTATGGTCCGTATTTTCGTAACTATGAGCCACACTGGACTATTAAGTCACAACCCCAAAGTTTTGTTGTTTTTCTTTAAACCAGTAAATACACAAATAAGCCTCAGATTCTCTGCTGCTCCAGGTTTTCCACAACGATGCAGCAGCAGCAGAGGGGGGCGGACTGCCAACATTTGAGTAAAAACAGGTCAATTGCAGTGGTGCAAAAAGTGGGTATGCAGCGCATGCAACGGATAGGCTGCACCCAAGGGGGCGTCAAAACCCCGTCTGGAGGGGGTAGCGCCTTACGCTCCTTCACCTCGCACACGTAACGAGATAAATGTAGCAAGTTTTACCCTTCACGTATCGTCGTGGAGGAGGGGCGAGAATATGTAAAAATTTATGTTTTTGCTTACACCTGAATAATGTGTAGTTGCCCCCCTGGTCAATTGAATATCACATTAATTAGATTGAAAAAGAAAAAGTTGCCAAGATTAGAGTTAACAGAACTGATTACAGAAGTTTCCAAATGGTAACTGTAACAGTAAAAGTGCTGATCCTTTGTGTTGCTACTAGCATGTGCTAAATCAGTGGTCCAAACATTTTTATTACCGCGGACCGGTCAAGACTTGGAAATTTTGTTGCGGCCCGGGGAAGAAAGGGGGTAGGGGTGATGAACAGTCAGATAAGGTGTTCCCGCTAAAGCCTGAATAAACCCAATTTGGGTTGTCTTGGCCCTTTTATTGCAGCCTGTGGGGTTTTTTCAGATTGGGAACGAGAAAACAACCTGTTGAATGTGACAGGTAGCCAATCAGAAAGCACGGTGACGTAACAGAGGGGAATCCCAAACAGCTGACATATCGATGATATGTGGAAATGTTTATTATTAAATCTAAAGGTCATTATTATGTTTATTCAGTTAAAAATGTTAACTATGACAAAACATATTCACCTCCAAATCATAGTATAGCAAACAGAGCGGCTGCTCCCGTCGTCTTTCATCCAGTACTTTTCTTTTTTTTTTTACGTCTTTTATCTTTTAAAATGAGTCGACAAACTTATCACTTCTACATCGTCATCCGTGTTTGGTTATTCTAAATTCCCGCTATGTCGTTTTTCTTTTATTTTACTGGATTATCCTCTGGAATCGGTTTGTGTTGCTCCTGCCTTGGACAAACGAACCGATCGAACTTCCTCCCGGCCTAAACGCTCTCTGACTCTGGTCTTTGCAAAGAAACTTTCCAAAGACATTTGATCTGTTTCTTACTCATTTTACTGCTTGTGGGCTCAATGTTGGCGCGCAAGTAACCGAGACTTCCAATGATTCACTTCCTGCTAAAGAGCCCCCTGGTGGTTGAAGAGAAATCCACATATAAACGGCTTGTAGTTCGGAAAATACGGTAAATGAAAAAAAATTAAATGCTCTCTGGTATTGTTCAGGGGGCCGGACCAAATGTGGAGGCGGGCCGGAAACCGGCCCGCGGGCCGTAGTTTGGAGACCACTGGACTACCCTGTTAAAGTCTTCGTGATGCCGAAGGGTTCCAGCAAGCAGACCTTTGAGAGATTCACTCTGCTTTGTGGTGAACTGTTTAAAGGTGCCGAACCCGTCCAGTACTTCTGGAAGGCAGGAATAATGGGAGAATGGAAGATGGGGAGAAAGTTGATCAGCGTTCCCTTTACCGAGGACACTAAGGAGCTTTCAGAGTACACCTGCAACGGCTTAACGGCTACCAGTTTAGCTCTAACTGGGCTTAGAAAGAACTGGATCCCTGGATTCATTCTTTCCCATATGTAGTCCTGCTGCACCCTGCGGTGTGTTAGGCCTGTACCACTCACATCTTCAAGCACAGTTGGTTATGAGTGAGACCAATGACTGACATTTTTCTTTTTATTGTTTTCTCCTGGAATTTCTGACCTTACTTTTGGACCAGTTTTTATTTGGAACTTCATAATAAACTGCTGTGTAGGAAATTCTCATGTGAATGGCGATGAGTTGAACCTAATTGGAACTGAAATTGATTGATCTGTTGCCTATTACTAATTAGAATTCAGATTACCAGGGTGCACCCAAAATATTCAGAACTGAGAACTAGCACTTGGCCAAGTATTTGTATTTTTTTTGTATTTTATTGTGTGTAATTTTATTTTCATAATTGTGTATCTTGTATAGCTGTTTGTCAATTCATGGTTTAACAACTAAAGCCAGTTGTTTAAGTTCATTTAACAGCCTTTGTGTGTCATTTAAACACCCCAAAAGTCTGGGTGACTGGATGAAACCAGACTTTTGGGTAACTCCAACCCTGGAAAAAGTTTTAGGTGAAAAAAACATTTACTCATATCCAATTATGCCACAAAAACAGAACAGGATTTTTAGTATCTCATCAAGACATTAGTCTACTTGTGTTTCGGCACTGGAAATGGATTCTCACACAATTTTTATTTGAAAGCGCATAAGATTAAAAACGCAGATAAAAAAAGTTAATCAAATAACATCTATCAGCATCTGTTTTGCAGTAATTAAAACAAACAAAAACTGCTTAAAAGAAGAAACCCAATTACAACCACCCAATCTGAACCTGTCTCTCACAGCCGTACCTCCAAATAGATTTTTCGACTGGAGTAAAGCTGACAGCAGATTTTAAAAAAAATGCAGTTGCCTAACGAAACATCATTAAACTCAACAAATTAATCTTGATTTTCTGTGACAATACTGTGGTTTAATAAAGGAAGACTGACAAACAATGCCGGGCGCATCATCGCCTTCAAATTAATAGTGACTGACACTGACACCCTCCCTGCTTAATTAATGGGAAACAAAACCCAACGAGAACATCCATCTAGATACACGGAAACAAAGAAAGGGTCGAGTCCTGCCATTCTCTGTAAGCCGCCTGCAGACGCTGAAACGTGGGAACGTCGAGGCTGAAGGCGCGAGCACAACCGAGTCATTTTTTTTCTTCTTCTTCAGATTGCGGTCTCTTAAGTAGACACCTAACACGCCCCGAGCCCCTGACATTGAGTTTATAAGCAGGCATTATTTTTAGCGACGCTGTCATGTTTCCCAGAGTGACAGATCTTAAAAGCTTCCACACGCAAAGCCCGCCTCCTCCTCTTGCTCTCTAAAGCCACGTCTGCTTAGCAGCAATGACTTGGGCTATTATCTTACAAGATGAAAGCCGACACGTCGCTTACGCTTTTCATTTTTTTGCAAAGGCCGTCGCTTTCTGGCTGAGCTTTTTGATGTTTGATTTGTCCTCTCATCGCCGGCCCGCCGCATGGCCGCAGTCAATACTCTGCGATTATAATAATATCCGGCCGTCGAATGTCAAGAGACAGTTTTTTTTTTGTTTTTTTTGCCCGGTTTGATTCGCACTTGGTTGTGAAAGGAATAGCAGACAGAAGGATGGAAAGAGGAGGGAAGTGGAGTGTGTGGGGGGGAGAAGGTCAGAGCAGCGTTTTAGAAAACCACTCCGGAGAAACGGGACACTCCCAGGCACTTTGTCACATCAATTAGGAATTCTATCTGGGCAATGGGATCGCGGCCTGTGGGGCCAGTGGACAAGACAGCCGTTATACATCTTGCCGCTTCATGCGCGCGCATGTCTTCGTGTGTTCTTTTTCTGTTCTTTCCCCAAATTCGCGACAAATGAGTCGAGGAAGTGAGAGCGCGCGACGTTTTGAACCGCTGACGTTTATCTGGCTGGCCCCCTCCTGGGAAGAAGCTAATTTTAGCTCGGCCTTTAGCGGCAGCCTCGGCCGCCTCGTGTTGCTAATTTTCCTCATAAGCCCAGAGCCGAGGCAACCGGTGAGGCGTCGTCGCCCCTGCCTCTCGCTGTCGCTCTGCCTCTCCTTCTCACTAACAGTCAGTCAGGCAGTCAGGCCTTGAGGCTGTCAGAGGGGGAACAAAGTGACTGGGTGATGAGCCAGACACCCGTCGTCTGATCACACGGACTGATGCTGCGCCAGACACCGCAGCCACTGGCTCACTCAACAAGGTTCCTCTCACAACAGAGGATCCCATACTCCCGACCTGGACTCTTTATTCTTTTCCTGTCTCCCCTCCCCACACACCTCTTTTCTCTCTCCCCTTCCCCACTTCTGTCTGTTCCATCCCTCTCATCTTTCCCTTCTTCTCCCTTTCCTCCCATCTGTCCTGCTCTATTTACTCGCTTTCTTTGCATTCCCAAACACTTGCCTGTTTTTCTCTCGTTTAAATATTGCCTGTGAAAGACGCCTCCAGTTTGCAGTCGTCGCTCGCTTCCTTTCTCCGTCTCTTTTCCTAATTGTTCCCAGAGTTTGGAGGTGAACCCCCTGCTGTGTGTGGAATTAGCGAAACACAAACGGAGACACATATACCGGGGAATTGGCACTTTCTGAAGAAAAAAAAAACAGAAGTAAATGTCGACAAATGTACAGAGCTTAACCTTTTTCTCAGGGCTGATTAGTGCTGATGCGTAGGATGATTTCATAATCTGACTCTGGTTCTGAAGGGTGCTATTTTAGGCCCATCTAAATCAATTGTACAATCATTAAATACTGTATTCATATCTGTAAATACGTTCAAAAAGTGTTTATTTGTGTTCACGTTGATGTTTATGATCATTGAACATTTTTGTTGGTAAAAGTCTCACCAAGACTCCTGGACATCTAGAATAAATTTAGTAGTGATTTCTCTTGCAGTGAAAGTTTACTTGATGCCAAGAAGTGGTTTCAGTAACTTAATTATTGTTCCAACACTTTTACTACGTAAGCACAAATAATACATTAGTCCAGAACTTTATATATTGATTAGTCTTCTCTTATTATTAGTGAATATAGCACTTCTTACACATTTACAAATTAAACATTTCTCACATGCGTCAGAGATACACAATCAGCACTGCGTCGACTCTGAGTGACTATCAAACTCAAAGTACAAAGACGTCATACTGTTTGTAAAATACAAAAAAATGTTGAATAACCGACAATGTTCCTCTTTGTGATTATAGAGTAAAGCATTTGAAAGAGTCTAAGGAAGATTCACAAAGACAAAAATTTCCAGGATATGAGTTACAACACATCCGGCGACAACATCAAATCTATCTACTATTGACTGAAGAGAAAGCAAAGTGGATTGTTGCTCTGTGGTTCAAAGTCCTCTTTTCAGAGGAATGTAAATTTGGCATTTCATTTGTAAATGAAGGTCCCAGAGTCTAGAGGAAGTGCGAGGTTTCCATGAGGACGATTTGATGAGCCATACTGTCTGCTGGTATAGCTCCTCAAATCGTCTCTGTTTTATCCATTTCAAAGTCTGTGAAATTGCTTGAGTACTCATTTCTTCTTTCTGATAGCAAGCTTTTTGGAAATGCTGATTTCATTTTTTTTTTCCACCAGGACTTGGCACAGAGCCACACTGCCAATGATACCAGAATCTAACTGTAAAATACTTGGAAATACATATTATTAGGTTGACTTGTGGATTAAAATTACCTCCTATTGGTTTTTATTTTATTTTATTAATATTTGAACTACATCACTTTTCATGTAATGAACAAACAAGTTTCACTTTATGATGATGCTCCGATTTACTGAGATGCACCTGTATTTGGTGCATCCTGATACACCTTCGTCTATACCGACTTAAATCCTCTGAGATGTCTTGTATGAAACAACTGTATTTTTTTTTGTTTTGTTCTATGAATAAGCTGACTTCCTCTGATATTTGTAGCTCCCAGCTGCAGTGGGCTATGTATAAATCAATGCTTTGGTGGGCTAGAGAGAGGGAGCAGTTATATTTACTCTGTTTCCTAGCTAGCAGCACTAGCTGTACTAGTGGGTAAAGGAATTCGATACACACCACTGGGAGGCACAGGCTTTTTCCCTCACACACCGGGAATGGCAGTTCTTCTGATAGGGATGGAGTAATAAAGGAACACCGGTTCAGTCAAGCAAGCAAAAAAAAGAGAGTCTGCAACACATCAAAATAACATAAAACACATTTTTGGTCATGCACCACTGGCAGAGAAGTCGGGAGGAAAAAAATGGATTGTGTACATACAAACATGAAGTCGTGTCCTCGGAAACCTTTTGAGCAACTGGTAGACTTGTATATATTTTTTTGTTATTTTTATTCTTTCTACAGAAGGACAGAGGTCAGAATCAGCCAATTTTCCCTTATTCGATCCTTTTCAGTGATTGGTAGTTGTTTTTTTTCGTACTAAACGCACCAATGCCAAAACAATCCCACATTTTATCGTCTGTAAATGCGTCAATCCACAGCATACCTTTCTTTCTTTTTTTGGTTTATTTTCAGTGAATAGGTCATGGAAATCCATCAATTTCTGTTGGATTTAAAACTGCCTCTAATATCAAATAACCCACACAACATTTTTTTCAACTTTTATATGTTAAAACTCCCCAAAAAATAAAAACACCTCGAACAAAACTGAAAACCTTCATCAGCTTATTTGTGAGTCTGTTTTATTCCTCGGAAGACATGAAAACCTATCAGAATGATTTTCATTTTAATTTACATTAGTTTACTGATTCAGATAAATGACTTGTGTGTTCAAGTTATGTGTCTGCAGTCTACTTCAGCGGTGCTGAGTACTAGATTAAGGTCGATGGCGATGAATTATACATGCAGCAAAATGCAATTTTCTTCATTAGATGACAAATCTTTTGTTTGAATATTGCATACTATGGTAATAAAGCCGCTTTTGTCATTGGCCACTGTAGCTGTGTGGCTGAAGGGGGAAAAAAAATAAAAAATAGTCTTGTCATCACTGTAAAGCAACACTTGATAATTCATTAATTCATCTAGCAAATTCAAGTTGAATCATTAATTGTAACATAAGAAGGCGAGCGGTCTCTGATTATCGCCAGTGAATAGCTGAGTGAAGAGCTTGTGAGTCGGGTGTTATCTCCTTTTTTCGGATTATTCTGTCAGCTTGTAATCGTGTGCGCGTGTTTCTCCGGGCTTTGAGAAATGAGGGCTTGGATGGGTTAATAATGGAGGCCGAAGGGGTGTGTTAGCGTAGTCCTCCACATCGCTCCTTACCGAGGGACGGCTCCGAGCTGCTATGATGGAGTGTTGAAAGGGGAATCAGTCTGGTACAGGGAATCAGTGATGGAAAGGGTGATCTGAAGATGGAGACTGGAGGACAGGCGTGATGCAGCAAAGCAGGGAAGTACGCTGTGTGGCTGCGTTTACTCCCTACGGCTTCATCGCTTTCAGAAACATTGAATAATTATCAGTCTCTGCTAGCTGACCCAGCTTGTTTATGTTGTATTTTGCACGAGGTTTGCCTGACGCTATAGACATCTGATTACAAATGGTGGAAATAGCAATCTGGGTTTGTTGTTTTTTTTTTCTCTACTTATTCAGATAAGACTTGAAACTATATTTTAAATTAGTGTTTAATTGGCTAAGCGTTAAAGCAAACCGCAGCAGTGAGTCGGGATTCTTTCTATGAGGCAGCAGAAGACAGATATGTCAATGGAAATATGCTATTAATAGCAAAGTAAAGTAGAAAACCTCACATCCATTCGTCTTTTATACCAGTTAATTTTCTATGCGCACAAAAACACTTCAGTTTTTCTGTAGACCCTCAACGCCCTGTTGACCTGTCCCGTCACAAACGACTCAGAGGCGCCAACATGGCTGCAGTCACCAGCAGCTTTTCCATTAAAAATTAGAACAAATCTTTGCCTATGTTTTGCTAATGTCGAAAAAACACAATTTTGCTCCGGCAGTGTTTCTATTCAAGAAGAAGTTATATTAAAATCACATTGGACAAAGCTTGTTCATGCAATAAGTCATTGAAAGTCATGGTAGTGACAGATATAGTCTGCTAAATGAGTTGCGCTCATAATTCAGCCACAGCTCCAGCTCTCATCATCTATCAGCCATGAGATGAGACGTGGGTGTCTTATACAGGGAGTGGAGCAACAAATCTCTTATACCTGGGAGCAACTATGTATGCGCTGTTTTAGGGGAGATTGTTGTTGTCGATTTTCAAGATGAGGCATGGATTAAACGTGACTGAGTTACACACGAACTGTACAACGGTAAGACTGCAAATCATTCGAAAAAACAAAAAACAACTAAAGAACCATCACCCTCGTACCACTTCCTGTCGTCTTCTTAATTGTTTTTGCCAGTAGTAACATCTAGCTGTTGATTGCATGACTTCTACGATGCCAAAAATGTGCTCCAGATGCACTTTTGCGATTTACATCTATATTGATATGGCCGAAAAAACCACTTCATCCTAGAGCAAAAACTTTTTTTTTTTTTCAAAACTGCCACATTTCTATTAAGCCAAATTATTTTTGGGAATTTTGGGAATTTCAGTTTGCTCAATTCAATGGTTAATGGAAATATTAACCATTGAATTGAGCAAACTGAAATTCCCAAAATTGTGGAAAGGGCAGTTTAGCACAGCCAGCTGGTCTAGTGAGCATGTTTTTAGTGTTGGGAAGAAGCCGTAGAGACACCACACATGGAAAGGGAGAACAGGCAAAGTTCATTCAGAAATCAACCAACAACCCTTTGCTGAATCAGCAACAATAATGGCAACAATTCCCGCATGTCGTGACTATTGTCTTTAAATATGCAAAAACTGGTAGAAACGTGAAAAAACTTTGTTCAATTTCCTTCTGCTTCACAACCATGCACTGAGTTTTGTACATATGACGTAACAAAACGGGGAGAAGCGAAAAGACATGAGTATAAATCCAGCTGTCTTTTTTTCTTTTTTTCTTTTACCGTCTGACTTACAAAAAAACGCATCATGGCATTGAAATAATCTCATTTCTTCAACAAAAAGAGATGCAGATAAAGCAGCGAAAAATAAACTGGAATAAAATCATGTTTTCCTGGTTTGATTGACTCCTTTCTGTCTGAATCCTCCCTTGTGTTTGGATTGTGTAAAGTCAGCAAAGGCATGACGCTGAGCAAGTAGTGTGAGAAAAAGTGTTTTTTGTCTCAGTGTTTGTATAATGAAATGATCTTAACACATGTGGAAATACAGTTTAATTCAGGTTTACATTTGATTTGTTTTGCGCAAACAGAACAAAAAGAGGGGGCAGATGGCACAAACAGGGAAACAGATTTGATATCGGGTGACGGTTTAAATATTGCGGAACGATTAAAACATTAAATCAGCGTGCAATTTCACAATTTCACAGAAGGACAGCAGCGCATGCATATGTATGGCGCCATTTTGCAAAACCCAAACTTAATAAGCAGGTGAAACAACTAAGTATTGAAAGGTGCGAGAGGCTTAACAAATTTTCCACCTAATTTGCTGCGATGCTTCATTGCTTTGGGAAGCTTAATCTGGTCATCGCCAGTATTTATCCTGAGAGCTGTGACTTTTAAATTGTGCACACATGGACTTAATTGGACTAATTATGTGACGCCTAAGGGTGACTGTACACACCAGATTTTTAACATCAATGCATTTCCCCACATCCTTTTTTCAATTTCAAGCGACAAAAGAAATAGGTTCGGCCTCTCAGCCTGATCTCATTTGAACATGCTTATTTCATAAAATCCTGCAGCATAATTTATTCAAATCCCAATTTACAATTCAATGAAAGAAGAAAAGCCACGGAAGCGCAGATATTTTCACTGACAGTTTTCCTTGTTCAGACCTTTCTTTGCACATTTTACAGCATTTGAGAAGAGAAGCTTCCCTGTGCCAGAGAGAGAGAGAGAAAACAAACTCCTCACAGCATAATGCTGCCGCCACAGTGGGGCTGGTATATAACAACCTGTATCCATTCTCTCACCCATTTACTGCTTTTTACTTCACTTGGGCTAATTGTTATACTTCCCCTGCTACATTGTGTGTAATTGTTAGCTTGTTCTTGTGGTGCTTTGATAAGCAATAATGTCCTTCCACACAGGTTAAAAAGGAAAGAGATCACAAACCATTTTTTTATATTTGTTCTCAATATGTCCTTGTGTTTGTATCCATAGCGCAAAAATGAAATCTGTTGAACAAAAGTAGCATACCCAAGTTAAATAAAAATAAATAAAAAAACAGCGGCTAAACAGCGGCTTGTATCCATAGCGCAAAAATGAAATCTGTTGAACAAAATTAGCATACCCAAGTTAAATAAAAATAAATAAAAAAACAGCGGCTAGATTTCATTTTTGCTGATAAGCTATAATTGTTAGCTTATCAAGCTAACAATTACAGTGTGTAATTGTTAGCTTGTTCTTGTGGTGCTTTGATAAGCAATAATGTCCTTCCACACAGGTTAAAAAGGAAAGAGATCACAAACCATTTTTTTATATTTGTTCTCAATATGTCCTTGTGTTTGTATCCATAGTGCAAAAATGAAATCTGTTGAACAAAAGTAGCATACCCAAGTTAAATAAAAATAAATAAAAAAACAGCGGCTAGACACAGTTTGTTACTTTAAATTTCAAGGTTTTAATTGTTTCTTTGCATCAAAGGAGAGGTTAGAGAGAAAGTCTGTTGTTATGGAGGGAAGCATTTAGACTTTGCAGACAGAAGGTCCAAAGGGTTTGAATGAAATTTTGAGGTGTTTAAATGCTGCTGATGTTTTTTTTTTGTTTGTTTGTTTTTTGGGACTTGTACAATGTTCAGTTTGTTTTCTGTATGTTTTTTTCTTCTTCTCATGTATCCTTTTGATTTGTGGATTAATCTTCTAACAAAATCTAATATATTCTCCTCAATCCAAAATGAATGTTGGTTCTGTTACGTTTTGGAGGCGGGTGCGCTCCTCTGTTAAAATATATAACCTTAACGATAGGATTGAATGATCTTTGTATAGAAAGAGGCTTCAAGCTTTATTGTTTTTTGCGTATCTTTTATGAGAGCATTGAGCTTCCCCATTGTTTTGATATCAAAGTTTTTTAAAAGTTTCCTGCAGTCGGAGAAGACTAAAGAATTCACATTATTCTTCTGGCATATTATCTGAACCAACTATTTCGTAATCTCCAAATGCAGCCCGTGTCATTTTTCACGATCAGTCAAGAGCAGATGGCGATGGATTGCATTATTTGATGGATGCACAGAGACTTTGCCGCTGAGGTGTGGCGGCGGGACGTAAATGTGACCCACTCCGCACTAATCTCTCCCTTCACCTGCTCCACCTTGGTGTCCTCCTTCAATATGCTCTCATTTTAGATAATGAAAGAAGTCTGGAGGGGGATGCCACTGCAGAGATCACTGATCCCCTCTAAGTGAAAACCTATACTCAAGTTAATGTGAGCACCCTCGGGGGACGAGGACTTCTAATTGATTAACCACATTAACCGGATAAAAGTCTGCTGGATGTGAGCAGCTCAATAAGAGAGTGGAGGGGGATCCACGCCAGTTCAAGAGTTGCAGATAATGAACATTTTCATTTTTTTTTTTTGACTGCAGCATCTTGCTCTGGACTGTACCGAAGCTGCTGCCTTGCAGGGTGCATCCAAGACGTGCACACTCGCTCCACTAGAGGCAGTGTTGAATCACGTATTTCCCTGCAGCTGCTGGCCAAGCTGACACATGAAGGAAGGCGTAGAGGGAATAACGCTGCAGGAACAGCTTCACTCTATTTGAGTGAAGACAGGTGCATGAGCAAATGGATCAATATTTCCCTGTAAGAGAAAACCCACCACTAAAGAACAAAATAAGCTGAGGTGATTTTAAAATCAAAACACCCAAAGTATTTCTATTCAGACATGTAGGCTCATGGCTTTTTTGCTGTGTGTGTGTGTGTGTGTGTGTGTGTGTGTGTGTGTGTGTGTGTGTGTGTGTGTGTGTGTGTGTGTGTGTGTGTGTTTTAGAGGGGTGGGCGTTACATCTTCTCCTATGAACATTGCATAATCAAAGCTTTGAGGCTTATGTCAATGTCACTCACAAAGGTTAGGCATTAAGTGCATTCCTTTCACCTCTTTACAGCGCTAGACCGAATGCGGTGATTAATAAATCCCGTCCTCCTTTGAAGATGCTCGTGCAGCGGCTGCCGCAGCTTTGAAGGAAGGAGCACACAGTTCTAAATGGGCTTTGATCTTCCCATGCAGCTCCCAAAACAATGCTTTACAAAGGAGGCGACACGCAGAGGCCTGATGGGAGACACTGGCCCCGAGAATCCTGCAGACGTTTTCTGGCTGTTTAAACCACAACAAAGGCCGGTACAGCATATACTGTACATGTGGAGCGAGATGCATTTCTAAAATAGGTTGTCCTGGTGAAGGTGATTTTATATGCACTTGAAATTATGGGGAACTGACTGGGCTGACTCGCTCTCTCTTCCAACATGCAGGTATGTGTCAAAGAGTCAGCTGGAGCTCTTTGAAGGCGGCTTTTTGAATGTAAAGCTCCGAGCCTCTGCAGCTTCGACGCGTTTGCTGCAGAAGGAAAGCTGTGGTCAGCATACAGTGCCTCACGACCACAGATTTTAACATACTTAATAGGGGATTTTATTTGACAGACCAACACAAAGCAACACATAAATGTGAAGTCGTATACATGTAGATAAAACCCATTGTAACCACCTGCCTTTAGAGGGCTCCTACTTAGCAAGGCACTGCATTTTCTGTGTAGTCACCATTGATTTCCATCTAAAGTTAACTGTTTTAACAAATTCGTGCTTTGTTTGAAGTGCTAAAGTTTACTTGTTGCGAATGCACGGTTCAGTGTCTCAGCAGACTTTCATTCAAAATGCTACGTAATTATTTTATTTTACAGGGCTGAAGGGCCGTTTTAATCCCTGCTGTTTGTGCGCATTAAGATGCTCCACAGACCTTCAGATGCATTAAACACGGATGAATAAATCAAAAGTTACTTTTTGGTTTCGAGAGGCGATGGGAAGAAAAAAGCAAAAGATTATCAAATGGTAGAGGAAGGAGAGCTTCATCAGAGAAATTAGTTGGTTATATGTTGCTGTTTTTTAATGAAGTAAACAAAAGGACAATTTTAATTTTTACACCCGATGTTGGATGTAGACCAAGATTGAGATTAAGACAGGTTATATTTTACATCAGGATATTTTAGAAACTGCACAGTGGCGCAGTTGGGAGAGCTGTTGCCTTGCAGCAAGAAGGTTCTGGGTTTGATTCCCACCCTGGTCTTTCTGCATGGAGTTTGCATGTTCTCCCTGTGCATGCATCGGTTTTCTCTGGGTTCTCTGGTTTCCTCCCACAGTCCAAAAACATGACTGTCAGGTTAATTGGCCTCTCCAAATTGTCCCTAGGTGTGTGTCTGTGCATGGTTGTGTGTCTCTGTTTTTCCCTGCAACCTACCCTGGGTGACCCCGCCTCTGGCCCGGAACATTAGCTGGAGATAGGCACCAGCAACCCTACCAACCCCACTGAGGGACAAGGGTGTAAAAAAATGGATGGATGGACTCTTAAAAGTGAAACTGATGTATTTAACTGATTCATTACAAGTGGAATGATATATTTCCAGCATTCATTTCTGAATGCTCCTCACATAGTTTGCAATTTGGAGTGGATTTCAAATGTGGTCACCAGCTACTTAAAGTACATGCTCTAAAAGCCCACATTAACTCACGGTTTGGTCGTTTTGCTTAGTTTAATGTGTTTGTGACTTAAACCCTGTGTCTTATATGTGGGCTGGATTTAAGAATCAGTTCTTTGCTTTAAGGTAGCTGAGATATATTGAGCTTTAATGCTATGTAGAATAATCTAGGAGGCCCTTTATCTTGTACAGTTAAGGTTGGCAACACATGCAGTAAAGTGTTTTTATGACAGTCAGCAATTTGATGAGCAACACGATTTTCCACTATCATTGATAAATCTGGCAGGTCAGGTCGAGACTTTGGATGAGTCTAAGTTTGAGAACAAGTTTTTTTTTTTTTTTTTTATCCCCCACCCCCACTCCTTAATCTTTATTTCACCAGAAAAATCCCATTGAGATTAATAATTTCTTTTACATGATAACTCTCAAACCTGTGAAGGGGAGGAAGGAACATTACTGATAGTCGCTAAGAATCCAACCAAGCACAGAAGTGAAAGCAAGTCTATTTGTGAGCAAAACCAAAAATATGCAGATGAAAGCCATTCATCTGCATGCATCGGCTGCGAGTGAAATGAAGAGTTTGTCCCTCTTGTCCTGCTCTTTGGGAGACTGCAGCCACTGCACCTGTGAAGCTGTTGATGTTATTAGGTTATGTTGTCATGCTGCAGTGTTATGACAGTGCCAGATGAACTTTTGTACACCAATTCCCTTGTTGCTTTTTAAGCTCGCCTGCAGACAGTGCCCTTTTTCATGGGCTTGTAGATTGCTGGGAAACGCATCAATCTCCTGTGGGTGTGATGCCCGACGTCTCCCCCTCTGTGCTGGGTGACCCCATTGCCCTTCTTCTGGTGTCCACTGGGCTGTTCATGTCTGGCTGCTGAACCTCCGCTACCCTGGTTATTAAAGACCACATCCGCCATCGCCTCCCTGTCTTTTTTTTCCCCACCTGCCCTTCCTCCAGTTTGTTTCAGCCTCCCTCAGTTCTCTACTTCTCTGTTCTTTTGCCTATAATGACATGGGAGATTGCTGTTGTTGTGCTCTTAAATCGTCACTTCCCTGTCACCTCATCGAACGTGCAGAATGTGGGGATCCACCAGTGTTGCACTCACGCAACCCTTGTAGACCTGTAAAACAAAGGCAAATTAGTTTTTTCGTTTTTTTTTTTTTATTGAAATGTGTTTAAAAATCTCATCGGTAATCACGCTCACTCCCTTTTGTTCTTGTTCCATCAATCACGGGAAAATGTGGCAGGCTGGCCCACAGGTAGAGAAGTTCACTAATTAATGATTGGAGGGTTACCGATTCATTACAGACAGACTGATCTGGTGCGGCGTTAAACTCAAAGCGGCTGTTTTTTTTTTGTGTGCACTTTTGCAGGTTTGTCTGTGAACAGCTATGTTGAAAGACTTGCAGAAACTGTTAGTTAATTGGATTTTTTTTCGTCAGAAAAATACAATACTATGTGCAGCAATTGCAATTGTTTGATGTGTTTAGGTTGTTCAAATAAATATATAGTGGCAGATGAACCACATCACCTCTTGGATATCAAAGAAGTCACCTAGCAACAAGCCGACGGTTCATAAAAAGAAAATATAATTACAAGTACAATAAAAATTCAACATACTTCTCATTACTTTTGTTAAACACTTTTGTTTGCTTAACATGTCCTATTTTGGGAGATTGGTACTATGAACTTATGTTGTGTCTTGATCTCAGCCAAACCTGGTGGTTTTTTGTATTTCTCAACCTTCTGCACTATTTCAAAAAAATATTTTTGCTAGATTAATCAAATCTCTGATCTATGAGACAGACGATCTGTGAAAAACACAAAGCTCCTGTGCCTTCTCCCAGCAACCACAGTGAGAACTAGAAACAACCAATCAGAGCCAGGAGGAGGGTCTTAGCGATGCGAGTAAAGCTTGTCTATGTGCTGCTCATCTCCAACGCCTTTCCTCCCTGGGTCTCTGCTGCACTGCAGCTTCTTCATTTGGAATCAAGGCTCAAAGATTTTTGTCATATTTAACCTGACTGTAACACATTTTCCCAAGATTTTGAAAGATTTTAGCAAGGCCAAGGTGTTCTGGTCAGAAAAATTTATAGCATGGGTGACACGTGTAGCACACAACCAGTACTTGTTGCAATGCCCCGCAGGTCCTTTGCTGTTTCTGTCAGCTTCATGACAGTCTCCCTGGGTCATTTTCAGTCTGGTCTTTTTTTTAAAAAATCTGTATGACAGAAATATCAATTTTGAGTAATATTCACATTTTAAAAACATTTTTGCTGACAGCCTTTGTCGTCAACTGGTGTTTAAATAAAAATGTGTACATTTTTTTGTTAGCTGCTTATTTCTTCTTAGTAAGTGTGATCTTTGATAATCTCTATGCAAAGTAAGGGTTTTAAAAAAGGATGTAAATGAACAAATGTCAGGGGAAAAAAACAACAAGAGCAAGTGAAATGTGAGTCGATTCTCTGCAGTTAATGGCAGGCAAAAACTAAAGAAGACTGAAGGTTGAGACTGAATCAAAAGGTCATTCAATAAAGTGTTGTTTTCGTGTTAGTTATGCTTTCAGGAATTAAAATATTGACAAAATATTTCTAAGCACTGGGGCTGTTTTACATGACACACGCCTTCAGCTGGAAGTATGGCTATATGCTCACACTTAAATCAAGCAACTATCAGTTGCTACTAATGATGGTTGAAATATGTACTGCTATATTGGAATGCGATGCAGAGCATATAGTTTCTACTGTTACTGCAAAGCCACCTGTGTTTATTTATTTTACTTTGTTAAACGTTTGTCTCATCCCACCAATTCACAGCAGAAATTTAAAACTGAATCATTCAGAACACTTTTATCAATACACAAAATGTTTTTTTAAATCCATCTCTATCCAACAATAGCCTTAATACGAATCAATATTAATTGATTCCTGACAGAACAATACAGCATCTTACTAAACATTGTATTGTTCCGTCAGGAATCAATTCAGAGCAAAACGTTGCCTCATGGAACGTACTTAGCAAATGCAGCGTGCAACTCCGAACACAAAGCCCAGGTTTAGTTTGAACGCACAACACCATGGTGACACAAGCCAAGATGAGACACATGCAAGATAACCCACTGCATAGGGGATTCAGTAAGAGTAACCAGCTGAAGATACATTCCAGACATTACTTGAGGGCAGTGGTGCTTCATAATTATGCAGCAGATATTTACAGTCTCCTGTCACATAAACAAGTGCTGCGGGGTGGGGTGAGGGGGGGCTGAGAACATGGCAAATCTAAGGGGATGGAGAGCATGTATTCTCTGGTTTTGCTTGAGAACACGTTGTAATTGACATCTCTCTCCACAGATTTGATATAAAACTTTATGACACAAATCTGTGTGCCCTCATAACTTTTGCAGTCGTATTGTGCGTACCTGCGCGAGCACAGATTGCAGCCACGGCTGCATAAAGATGTTTGATTTACTAATTGGGAATTAAAAACACAATGAGAACTTGCCACAACAAAACTGTTTGTGTGCAACGGTTTTTGAGCCATCTGTTGTAGATTTCATGGAAATTTCTTCCTATAACTCCAGCATTTGGGGCATCTGTACTGTTCCTCTTGTTTAGAATGAGCAGCTAAGACTCTTGGTTATTTGCAGGACGTCTGCTCAATTTGTCGTTTCCCTCTTCTCGTGAAAAACTGAGGCTCATTTCGGGGACAACAGCTAGAAGTGGTCACGTTTTTACAGAGACATGAACACTGTCACTTTTCTAAAGTAAATTTATATATTTTTAATTTTAATTTAACAAGTAGTCACTTGGTTACTGCTAAGTACCCATCAGACATCCTCTCTAGCTAAAAATATGTTTCACATGCCAAAGTTCATGATGATGTTCATCATACATGGGAATTACTTGGGTCAGGAATGTCTTTGTGTAGATGTAATAAGTATCTATATGCATTTTTATATTGTCATGATACTTAAGGAAGCAGCAATGCTTTAGACACTCTGCACAAAGGCTTCTTGTGGTCTGTAAAACCTGCAGTGTGAACCGTTAGGGTCCCCATCCCTCAGCTTTGAGGTGTTCCTTCCCTTGCAACCGAGTCTCTTGTTCTGGGGCAGAAAGGGTGGAGAGACTGGTTTTAGTTACGATGAGATGTCCATTCCCCATTCTGTGGCAACAAACCTATTCAGGCTATTCTCATGTGTTTTTGTAGAGAAAATAATCATTATTTGTTTTAGAATAAAGGCCCATCCTCTAGAACATTAGTCATCATCCTTATACAGGATAGCAACGCTCTTTATTTAAGAGAGGCTTGGATCCAAAGGTTTCTAAAACCAACAGAAATACTAATTGTGACTTATTTTGGTCTATTTCTGTGACACCAGGCTGCTCTTTTTCATTGTGCAGAGAAGAGGCTTGTGCAACTTAAGTAATTCTGGACAAACCCTTGGGTACAAATCAGATCAATAGCATTTTATGAGAGAGATAATTTGCTAGTAAAGAACACAAAAGCACAGAATTAATCTCATGCTTCCTAGTAGTATGTAATCCGCTGATGTGGGCAGTAAACTGGTCTTTACCGCTCACCAAAAACAATGCACACTCTGGCAGAATGCAAGTATAATGTTATCATTCTACCATTTAGTGCCTAATTTTCTTACAAACTGTTGCTCGTGGTTGCCAGTATTGATCCATCTGTGCAGTGCAATCTCGTCCTGGGTTCTTCTGGAATCATTGGGCGTCGAGTTTTTCTTTCAGGCAGCCCAGGAACTGTGGTGAGACAGGAAACTGTCTGCATCTGTCGTTTGAAGTGATGGTGTGACTATGACTCTGAGCAGACAATCAGTCATTAAAATCTTCTAATAAGCTGCTCAGTGGGGGGAAAAAAGGAATAGAGAAAGAAAAAAACATGGGAGTGAGCAACTCGCATCTGGATGTGCTTAGGGAGAAGTTTGACCCCACTCTGCGATGAACACAGTTGATGAATTTTAAGTTTTATATAGGCTCGCTTCTTGTCCTGGCATAGAACAGCTCTATTTGTGAATAATAACGATACGATGGATGGAAACCATCCCAGATTTTTTCAAGAGGGTCTTCACACCTGATAGTCTGGTACGTTTGGTTTGATTGGGGACAGAAATTGCAACATTTTTAACGTTTTCAGCTGCTGCAGTTCACTTTCACACTGCACTAATTATCAAATTATCCAAGCTCTAAAAAAAACAAAAAAAAAAAACTGTTCCCCCACTTGCCTGTGGTGGCGCTGCATCAAAATCAACTGATGGAAATGACACAAACACCTCAGAAAAAGACATGAGCACAATTTCCTTCTTTGCAAAATGTAAACATAAAAGGAGATTTTGGCTGTTGTTGGATTTCTCTTTTGTCTTTGATAGAAGACCAAGAGCCATTTCTCCCACTAGACTCGTGTTTGTTTAGGTTGTTTTTACCCAGAATGCCTTGCTCTATAGTTCACTTCCTGCATTTGGAGTAGTAGTCGCCTGTGCATTCAAAATGTGCCAGAGTTCACTATGTAGGTTTTTAGGCAGACCAGATTTCACTTTTTTTTAGCCCCAAACAAACAGGACTTTCTAAGCAAACACACTGGATTTTGATTAAAGTGACTAAAGAGGGACACTGTGAATGCACCCTAACAGTAATGTTTACTTTCTGAAGCAGAGCTCTTCCAAAGCGCTCCATTAATGAAGCCAAAGTATTCATCTTCACTTTTAACCCCTGGTGTTTGGTTAAATCTAAATCTTTATTCTATGTGCCACTAGACTGAGTGGCAATGTTACTCTCTAGAGCTCTCTCTGCCGTCCAATCTCTGCCTTTTAACGAAGATCACCCTGCCCTAATAGAGTCCCTTTGTGTTTCTATCATTTCAAGTGCTTCCATCTCCTCCCACTGATTCTGCCCTCAGTCCCGCCCCTCCATCTGAGCCTCTTTCTCTCCCTTTTTCTTACTTTTTAGCTGCTTTAATTGCTTGAAGGTCATTGACAATAATATGACAACTTATTAGAAACCCCATCTGATGCCACTGATTTTATACCTCACTTTGCCACAGCGCTTGGTTTCCAGGCAATTACTGAGCATGCTATTTATTAATTTCACGGTTCACAGAGCATCACACGCTATAAATAGTGAAGGATGATAGCTCAGTCATTCACATTGTTGGCGGCTGGTATCGATTTTGAGTGACATGCTTTGGTGGGATGGAGCCTTCATATTTTGGGGGTTTAACCCTTGTGGGTGTCTTTCAGGTCTATGATGTAGGCTGGGATTTTTTTTTAATTTTCTTTTAAGAATCCCCAAATTTAATTTACCATATTGACTCTACGTGTCCACTAGACTCAGTGATAAAAATATGTTCCCTCTTATTTCTTCAAGATCGTTTCTGCCATTGCGACTACTGACCACATGGTGACTTTTTATTGATCCCGGCTTTGATGCAAGCAGAAATGTGGCACATTGCAATGAGAAGGGCGAGTCTGTATTGAATTGCATCAATAATAGACGAGGATGTAAATACGGTTACACAAATACGCTATGCACATGATTGGTTTAAAAAAAAGAAGCATTTTGTGTGCCGCTTGTTTCACTATCATTTATAAATGCTTTTACAAATTCTAGCATTTGTAGTTTCTTCAATATTTGCATTTTAATTTTCATATGATATACGATTTGACTTATTTCTTTATTTGTAGCTAAAGTTCAGTGAGTTAATATTTGACATGGTATTTATTTTTCTAACTTAATCACAATTTTTTTATCAATCTGAATTACTTTTCCTTAGAGGCGAAACAACAAAATCAGCTCTCCATTGAGTCTTAAATGCAGTTCTGATATAAAATGATACAATTCCAAAATAAAACTAGGATGAGGATGGGTTTGATTGGGATAAATTAACAAAATCAAATCTTAAAAACTCAAATTGATAGAGAAAAAAAAAACAATACATGAATGTAGCAAACACAACAAACTAACAAAACTAGTGACAGAAACCATAAGCCATGAGGTAAACATGGCTCACACTGACTCTTTGTTGCCAAGCTTTCCAGCTTCTCTGCTTCCCAGAGCTGTGGATGTCCCTCTGCTTCCTTTTCCCTGGCATCATTTTTTGTCCTTTGGTTTGCCGGTGCCAAGTGTCTTTCAGGTTGAGTTAACATCCCTGCTGTTTGTGTGTGGACTTCCATATTGGCTGACATTGACTTCCAGAACGGTCCGGGGCCCGGCCTCTTGACTAACCTGCCATATTCCGATTAGGAAGATGGTGTCAACTAACAACTCTAGACCTGTCTGTGTGCCCTGTCTGCACGAGTCAAACAACTCGAGGTTTTAAGGTTCTGTTTATGCTGAGAACTTCCTCAAGGTTCAGCAAGTAGCCCAGCCATCCCTGAGGGCCTGTCTCCCCTGCCAACATCTGTTGTTTTCTCGTAGGGCATCTGTCTTCAGTGGGCAGAATCTGTGATGAACATGACCATGGTGGTGACAACACCTAGTGCAATCTCAACATGGGTGCATTGTGGGGGAAAAAAGTGAGGCATATGAAGTTGTTTGACTTTCTGCAACCTTTTGGAAGAAGAACATTTGCTAAGGATAATAGTGTTTTAGAACACAAACAAAAACAAAACCCGTCCAAAAACAAGAAAAAGGTGAAATTCTCTTACTTAAAAATATCCAGTTCCCTTACTTACAATAAAGAATCTACACTTCATGCATTATAATGTAGGGTGCAAAAAATATGCAGAACATTTGAGAGAGAGAACATCGTTGCTCTTCAGAAATTAAAAGGTTATTCACTACCTAAGATAGTAAATAAATAAGAAACTATACAGAAGTACAGAAATGTACTTTTGTATCTAACAGGTGGAGTGTATAAATAGCAAACCATGTTGCACCATCACAACTCTTCTAGATAAATAATCATCTGATATAATCACTTTGTCAGTGGCATATTTCAATTACAAAATGCTGACCGTGATGGTGATTGTTCTTCCAGTTCTCTTCCTCCTCCTCAAAAAAAAAAAAAAAAAAAAAACACGGCTTTGTTATTTGAACAAATTTAAGATCATTTGAAGAAATGCTTACGTAATGATAATATTTTAGATTATTTTATATTACATAAAAGTTACTATTTTAAACAATAAGGCATTACAAAAAAAAGATAAATGAAGGATTCCAAAATGAGACACTGCAAAGTCATACCTGCTGACAGTAGAGGCTGGAAGTTATTACAAATTAATGTAAATGAACAGCCTTTGTTAAACAGATGTTAGACAGACTTTATTGTCATTCATTTGCCCTTTCTTAATTTTACATTTGAGCAAAATTTTGTGGCATCACTGCAAGACAAAGGTCTAAGACAGAAAACTTAACATTAAACAAATTTCACATTATAAACACATTTTCTCTGCTCATTTAAATTAGTTATAAATATTAACAGACATGAAATTATCACTTGCTTATTTATTCTAATTTATTCATTCATTAACATTGTTTTGTGACACAAAAACTGATGGAGAAATTCAGATTTAGAATTCTTGTTTTGTACATTTTCAGAGCTTTGCTGGATATTCGGGGGTCACAGGGACATTTTAAAGGACCCAGTGGCGCAACTACACATTTTTCAGGTAGATGCGAAAACATAAATCGCGGCGGGGGGGCCCCGGGGGGGGGGGGGCCCCGGCGGCGGGGGGGGGGGGGGGGGGGGGGCGGGGGGGGGGGGGGGGGG